>JAMKCH010002797.1:0-62200 GCA_023653785.1 Ophioderma brevispina
TATTTGAATTTTGTAACTTATGGTCACTGGATCACGCTCCGTTTGGAATGCATTTTCTGTCAAAGGCTTTGTGTGTGATTATATTTGCATGGCTTCAAGATGGTGCATGGGATTTGACGTAACACTTCGTCCATAAATTCCAAAGAAAAAACAAGAAATCAGGTTGACTCTTTTGAAAATGGTATGACTCTATGCCTATAGTACGTATACTGCCAGTCGTATCTGGTGATGATATATTACCCTCCCCTTTAAGGGTACCGACTACGGAAAAGACCAGAAAAAAAATGTGATCCCTCTCTGGGACTCACAGGAACAAGTGCGCATGTGATACCCTTTCTGAGTTTGTTGGAGGTTTGTATGTTGGAATCATCCCTGAACCCTTGTTTGACTAGTCTCATTATTCAAGCAGCAAATAAAAAAGACACTTTTTGAAAGCATTTTGCGATTATTGTTTAAAATATTAAAGTGGGATCTTCAGGAAGGGTTTGATTTGAACAAAATTTTCTGAAAAATATTTCAATTTAAATGTCTTTACGGTCATGTAATGTTTCTAGCTCGTATTCTTTATGAGTGTTTATAGTAAATATTTAGCTAAGGCGACCGAAAATAACAAAAAAAAAAAACCCTGTTTACGGGCCCGACCGACCCTGATTTTTCAGTTTGGCATTTTATTTTTTTTGTTTTTTTTAGTTTTTCCAAAAATCGTGTAAAAATTCAGCATGTTTTTAGCCCAAATTTATCAATTTTGGCAAATTTTTTTTAGAAAAATTTGTTTGTATAAAAAATTTAAAAAGAAGTATTTTTCTCTTGATTTTTCAGATTTGGGGCTTATTATTTTAGGCAAATTTGATCTCCGAAAAGAAAACACAACAAAAAAAAAAAAAAAAAAAAAAAAAAAAAAAAAATTTTGTTCCCGGGGGGGGGGGGGCCCCCCCCCCCGACCGACCCTACTCGAAGGTCCCCTCGCCCGTAAAACCGCGGTTTCTTTAGTGCCCTAAACGAGTGTTCCATCTCAAAACTACTCTAGTGATTATAAACAAATTCTTTAACATTGTGAAAATTTCAAAATCATATCAAGCAGACACACAAACATGTTTTCCCACCTTATTATATATTTGACAAATTTCGTGCTGCAACTGCAACAACCTATTTTGCAAAAGACTCATTATATTTGATTGATGTCCAGGCAGTTTTATATACATTATGATTAATTCACATTGTTATAAAAGGACAAGCTTGAAAAAAACATTATGGGTTCATTTGAAACCTTTTGTACCAAAGGTGCGCAGTGTTTGTTATTAATGCATAATGCAGTTGTTTTCGTGAGAAACTGTTGAAAAAGTGTTTCGTTAACTGACCGGTGTATTTGAAATTTGTCTATTGTTAACACTGGTGAGTAATTGTCCGATATCATAGTTGATTCGTTTGATGAAACGATTCAACTCTGTATTTTTTTTCTCAGTGCCTTGATAAATAAACGTTGTTTAACGTATACAATACTTAATGAAGTGATTTCGTTCCTTAGATCGGAAATATCTTTTTGGAACTATCATACCTGTCCCCCGTCCGTTCTCTTTCTGGCTCACCTTTGCCGATTTCGGCTCATCAGCAACTTAAGCACCAGCAATAATATTTGTAGAAATGTGGTATTATATTTAGTGTTTGACTTTGTTTAAATATTTTGAAGTTTTTTAAAGCAAATTGTTTTTAAAGCAAATTCCGATCTTCCAAAGACAGCCCAAATCAATAAGGCACTTCATACATCCACACAGAAAGAAAAGCCCACACGATTAAATCGAATTTTAATTAATGAATATTTGACTTTTCAAGTCCACATTACCACTAGCACCGTGTCTTTGTTTTATTAATTTTATTTCTTATGAGTTAACACTAACTCAAATGGATTTTCATGTAATACAATGATCTAAATAAATGAGAAAATAGTGTGATTCCATTCTCTCCATTTTCACAAATATGAAATGCATTCCAAACTTGTACGTCCTTGCAAGGTTAACCAGGTCTTATATCAAGAGGATTACCTGTGATATCGCATTCACTTGTCATTAAACGTGACGTAAATAATCATAAGAAAATACGAACATTTTGTAGTTACCGTATGCAAGGTCCACCCAGTTTGCCAAGCGCTCACTGACCGTTTGCTGAGAGTCAAACAGACTTTAAAATAGACGTTTTTCATCGTAACGAACTATCAGAATACTTGTCTTTTCTATTAAGTAACAACAAAATCCCAAACGAGTTTTCACAGATTCTCAACGAATGGGTTACCATTGATAATGCTTGTAAAGACTAAGCAATTCAACACCTACCTAAATCAATCTTTCTTCATTTAAAAAAAAAAAAGAAATCGACGCAATATTAAAGATTTTACCTTTGGTGATGACCGTTGACGTATGACGAGCTTTGTGTTACATCTTTGTAACCATAGGTAGTACAAACTACATCTTTTTAATTCTTGTAACAAGACGGAGACTTTGGTTACCTTTTTACAGCAATCCAAACATTTTATTTTTGACCCCTGTATTATGGATTTATCCACATCTTGGATTTCGCCCACACTTTCACGAGATACACACACCCCCGCTATACTTGTTCATTAACCTTCATAGAAGACAAATCCACTGAGAAATGGGCCAATATAGTCTCCACGGTCACGGAATTGCTCCAGACGACCCAACTATGGCGCGTGATCCTATTGAAAATACTTTGAGGAAATCCCAGACCATTATCGTCGAGAGCTAATTCTGGGCCATTCAGTTGACGCTGCTGTTCAAGAGCATCGGACAGCTTCGATATTTTTTTTTTTTTTGCTGACCTTCCAGTCCGAACTGGGATGTGAGCTTACACTAAGTTTGTGCTACTTAGAAAATATTAATTTTAGTTACGTAATAAACTAATTTTCAGATATTACTCACAAGATATGCATTTTACTCACTCGAAATAATATAAAATTAGTTCTCAATTAGTTTAAAACATTACGTCTTTCTTTAATAAAAAAAGCGCATATTGCAAAGGAAAATGGCTTAAAGGCTGACTCAGAGATTTCCCGATGAGGGCGCACTCAATTTTCAAACAAATCGTGTTTTTTGCATACACATAATGCTTGTCAACATAATAATCACTGTGTGAAATAACTAAGCTCAAATCGAAGTCCTTCATACCGAAAATCATAACCTTATACACGGTATCCTATGGCACTGTTGTATTGTGCATAAATGTTTACTGTATGAAAACGAAAAATCACATTCATTTGAAACTTTGGAATTAAGCATTTTACGTTACTATCTTTTGCTCTGGATGATTATTTTTTAATTGCTATACAAAAAATATATATTTCGAAATCTCTAAGTCAGCCTTTAATACTGATGAATGTAAAGGTATTTTGTTTGTTTTCTGCATATTTTCTTGTTTATTTGTTTGCCTATGCGTTAATGTTTTAAGCTTATTTCAGAATGCAATCAATAAAAAGAAAGCAAATGAAATCGTTGTTGTAAATTGATAATTTGTTACTTGTTCTGAAAACGTATTTTTAGGAAAATGGGAGTGTGTGTTGATATCAAAAGTGTTTTTAAGCAACAACTTAAAATTTTCTTAACACCCAATTCTAATTAAAGTTATACAACGAAATGTACTAGACTTTTAGGGGAATTTATTTTTAGGCACCCTTATTAGTTAGCATTACTTCCTGTTGAATACTCACATATCGTTAAACATGTTAAATAAGTTAAATAGATTTGCAAACTGCAGTAAATGTAATTCATATATAATCAAGTAACTTTGGTGAGCTGAACCTGTAATTCCAAAAAATGATAAAGGTTATGATAAACTATTGTTGATAAAAAATGAATAGATTTCAATGTGCTAATAATGTTGATATTACTTAAATATTTGCTTTGAAAATAGTTAATGAAAAAACGCAGTAAAATTGTACCAATGAAAGTAAGTAAATTTGACTTACGTGAAAAGTAACAATGACACAATTTATTCAAATTAATTCAAGTAAACATAAACGTGACACATACAGAATCAACAAGTACAAACTTTAAGTTGAAAATACTGTATGAAGATTCAAACTTTGTAAAAGTAAGTTTCATTGTATTGATTGTCAACACATAAATTTAACTTCTTCTTGTTGTACACTCACATATGAAAAATAGACTTGCGAAACTGCAGTAAATGTAATTAGATATATTCAAGGACTTTTACGAGCTGAAACTGTAATTCCAACGAAATGATGAATTAAGTTTGTGATACACTAAAAGGATCAGCTGCTTAGTAATTGTGACTCAAAATCAGTGTGCTAGTAAATACTCAATTCCATGATTTCTTAAAATACTCAACATATACATAAATAATAAAGGCTCAAAATTGTCAAAACACGTTTAAGTTATAACTTAAACGTGTTTTTGACAATTATAGCTTAAACGTGTTTTTGATTATTTGAGTAATGTTAACAACAAAAACGTAGGAATATAAAGTGCTGGTAAAATGAGCAAAAGAATGAGTAAACATTACTCATTTTACAACTTGTTGCAGTAATTTAAGACTGGCTCAGAGATTTTGCTATTTAATGATTTGGTGTAATAATTAATAATTCTCAATTTAATTGTGGAGGTGTGGTGTGTGTTGGTTTATATATACGTAATTTGTTAACTAATTCTCCCTTCCCTATGTTATCTTTTAATTGTGTAGAACCATTCATATGGATAGCAGGAAATATATTGAAACTTTAGTGGCATGATTATGATTAAAATTTGCATTGAAGAATAAAACACGTACGAATTAAAAATTAAAACACTAAATGCTGGGATATTATGGCAAGTGAACACATTTACGCGAAGACAGAAATTTCAAAATACAGTTCACAATGGAAAAGAACATTTATATTTCATATCGATCGACTTGGGAGTAAAACGGTCTGTTATACATGTACGTGCATAATAGAAAGAAATGTATAGAAGTAAAAACCTTAAACATTGAAGCTTGCATATCACAATTCGTTGCAATTTGAGTCTCTTATAGCCTACTTATGCTATGCTGAGAGCGAGGTGTTTTATAATGCAGTAGCTGAAGTTTTTATAGTGTACTAGTGAGAGTGATGTTATAGGAGTATAATAGAGCCAGTTAGTTTACATTGTACTCATTGCTCATGCAAGTTTAACTGGGTTAAGATATTGACGTGTTCACAGGATGATAATATATCATGAGGAACCTATTTTGCTATGGTAATATATCGAGGTAATCATGTCGATAAAATTGAATTGCTATTAAAAACAAAAAGACTGACAAAAAAAAATCTTCAAACAAGAGGGGATGAACGAAAACCCGTTGAACATGACCCAACAAATTATTTCGTTTAAGTCGTTGTATATCTCCAAAGGAGAGTATTGTTTCAAATGAAACACTAATTTGGGTGCGTTTTGAATAATAAGAAAAACAAGTACTAATTAAATGTTATGATTTCTAGTCCATTACACTGCAAAAACAGTGATAAGAAATTAAACACTTTTCTAAACACTATTTTGCACCAGTTTCTAAAAGTTGATATCGTTAATATTCTACACACTTATATTAAACATGTCTAATTTTTAAACAGTAAGAAATATAGGCATTTGATATTAGGTGTTTTAGACTTGACGCCAACTGTTTAGAGATTTGACAAGTTTAATACATAACCACAATTTGCACCACAGTTTCTAACACCGACCTAAATATCTTTTGTGTGTTACCTCAAACATTTCTTTGCTTCGCGATTTCATTAGCATTTATAGGTAAAAGGCGAGCTGCTGATGTAACTCTATCCTAGCATTCTGTAATATACGCCTGACGATTTTTGGTAATTATTAACTTAATGTTCCACGAATTCTACAGGGAAAACGCGCATAATATTCTTGTAGCTCTTGCGTTGTGGTCCGTAACTTAAAGATAATCACAATTTTGAACTATTATTCAACTTTCACGTAATACGAAGTTTGACATTTCATGAAACTCCATTTAAAGTGGATTCGTAGCGGAAACGAATTTCGACGATATTTAAACACGATATTTACACACCTTATCCAACTACTTCCATACGGAGTGATTATAAATTGACCCAGATTTGATTTTTTTCTTTCAAAATTCAAATGGTGCTTAAAAATTATATTCATTACGGTCCGAAGTGAAAAGAGAGACTTGGAACATTGACGATTGTTCATGTGACGTCATCGCAACCGTGGTCTATGAATACATATTTTCGATCCACACTATACTTTACCAAATTTGCCGCATGTTTTTATTATCTCTCCGGAAAATTGAGCGATTTTTTCGAATATAAGCAATGAATTATTTGGAATTCATTTTCAAGAAAGAGGTCAACTAATGTTGCCTTTTTTTAACCGAGAACGCCGTCAGTATCACGTAATCAATTATTATAGGTGGTTTTGTCAATTGAAACACGCCAAAGCAAGCAAATTGGAAATTGCCAATATCCTTTTCAACCAGCATCTGATAGGTTTATTACCCAGACCAATACCAACATTGGAAATTTTTGCGCTGTTTAAACAATAAGCATGTCACGTTGATTGAAAAGTTGGTTAAAACGTATGATTACTATGGGCAAAAAGGGTGGAGCGCTCGATGTTTGGCCGCAACAGTTTCAATTATCTTGAGCCAGAAACAAGATGGAACCCGACCCTCTCACACACACACAGTCTCGCAGTTTAGAAGGGGGAATCTGCCACATCTCTGGGCTCAGGTGACTATCAATGAATGCATACGTGTATTCACATGTTCAGCCAACATCACCAAGGCAGCTGCGACTGTGCCTATTGCTTGACATGATTTGATCGTCATCCAACATGTTTCAGCTGTTGTGTATTAGTCTATATCAATTTCATCAACATTTAATTGATATAACACAATCGACTTGATTTGGCCGCATACATTTTTAAATATACAAAACCATTAACGATTAATAGCATATTCTGAATTTGCACGGAAAACGTGCACGTACGGACCTCCCGTATTAGTTTTAAGTTGGCAGTTTCGCTTTTCTTCAACGTTCCTTTACCTCACGCCCACTGCTTAGATTATTATAGTAACTCTAAAAACCTAGATTGTGCCATACGTAAGTTAAAAGAAAATGCAAGTTTTCGTTTTAACACAAAAGCCACAAGGGGATATGAGAGGTGTACTTAAAGTGTACATAAAGTGCACTTAAAAGTGTACTTAAAGGAAAGGAACATAATGGTAGGAGGGAATATTCACGCCAAATGTAAGAGTTTCCTGCTTCAACATAATGGTAGGAGAAAATATTCACGCCAAATGTAAGACTTGCCTGCTTCAACATAATTGTAGAAAAAAAATCACGCCAAATGTAAGATTAGCCCGCTTCAACCATTTCTACATATCTGAGACGAATTTGAATATTTACATTAATCTGTTGATCGTCTATTTATTTCCATATTAATCCATCTGCCCGTCCGTTATTCGTTTAACCTTCTTTGCCATTATATAATAGCAAAGAAGGTAAACTACTAAAGCTGAGATTTACTTTATAATATAATAGAAAAGAAGGTTGAAATTGAAATTTCTCTATAAAAGAAGCTTACATAAAAGGTAGAGAAATGTGAGGAATAACCATGGGTAGAGTGTAGTGATGACTGCAGTAGAGGCGAGAGCAAATAACAACCTTTATGCCTACTATATTCTGGCATAACCCTGGTAGTACTGTGTCTATGCCCATCCAATAGCAACATGAAACGATGTCCATCAACTGACCACACCTGGCTATGGTAACATATCGGTCAAACTACTCCCTTATCACTGATAATATCAGGCTCATGGGGATCCAATTTGAACATGTTGCTGTTTTCTCCTTTATCCCCCCAAAAAAGTTATCGCACTCGAGCGCGCGCGCGCACACACACACACACACACACACACACCCACACACACACACACACACACACACACACACACACACACTTTCTCTCTCTCACACATGACACACACAAACACACACAAACCGAGCACACTCACAATAGGATACAGTAGCTGGTAGTGCTTGGATTAGCATGGCACACAAATTTATACAAGCACTGACACAAAGATACACACGCACACATTCATATTGCATACGACCACGAATGATAAACATAGAACATGTAAAACGAAACAGAGGGGCCTCTTGACATCAAAACCACTGGCGTGAGAACGGCTCTCCGTGTTATTTTCGTTATCCTAAGTTGCGTGACGAAATATTTCAATGCACTCTCGAAACGAAATGGCATAGCAAGCTTATTTGCTTACATTAAGATTCGATTATAAAATGTGTACACATAGATGCACAATTATGAGAGAGCTGCGGTAAGCAGTCGAGCAATTGAGGAATGAAGGCGCTAGTATAAAAAAAATCCACTCATATGCATGATATATGAACGGAATCGGGAAGGGAGAAGAGAGGAGGAGTAAAAAGTAGGGGAAATGTACAACTACTCCCACATCTACCTCGATTTGTCCACATTTTGTAAAGGAAGTGCTGTTTTTTTCAGCAGCAGTTGATGGCGTGTAACAGCTCATCAGATCTCATCAAAGCTACACATCCATTCCGATGAAACAAACAATAATAAACAATAATCACCAAAAATCTTGTTTGTTTGGTAGAGCATGTATCAAATTTGTCCAACAAGCAAGCAAAAAAACAAACAAACAAACAAACAAACAAGCAAACCATTCTGATATTCCTGGAAACTTTTTAAATTTAAGTGTCATTTTTTTCGGATGTATTATTTTGTTATTCACTTGAAGGTTCATAGATACGTCAGTGCTATAAATATGCAACACTTTTTATGGTGCAAGTAGGCTTAAAGAATGTGTGTATATTATTTATCTCAGACCCCAGGTGTGAAAAAGGTTTTGAACTTAGTTTACTATCGTTGCAGCTGCATAGCGAAGTATCCTTGGATTTCTGTCGTACATGACAGGAAATACTAATCATCTTTTTATTACATAAAGAGGGCGTTTTGGGCTTATTCACTTCAGGTGTGATTTAATACATCGGTAGGAATTCTAAATAAAAAAAAAGTTTAAAAATGGTGGCGCACTTTTCTTGAAATGTCCCCGTGTCTCTTTAATGTCACCTGTAAATGATTTGAATTTTGCAACTGTATTTCATACATCACTTACATTTATAAAACAAGTACATGTATATAATTCAATTCTACTTGAATTGACCAGACAAGAATTGTAATTATCAAGCTTAGATATTTATACAATAACGGATAAATTTGAATTAAAAAAAGGAAACGCATTCAAAAACTGAAGAATGGTGCCTCTTCTCGATATTCACGGAAAAGGCCATGAAAACGTGCGAAAACGTGAATTACTGTCAAGTTTGCCCGAAGAAACACCCCAGATAACGCTAGTTGTCAAGAGTTCGCGCCGCTCGGCTGCTCACAACGGTAGCCTCGCGGGAGTTGACGCCGTGATGAGTTGTCATACTCACCTCTCGATAATTAGCATATCTCGTGTATGATGGATAAGACCGCGCTTCATTGGAGCTGATAGACGAGCCATTTTAAGAGTAGAGTAAATCTCGATATCATGCTTGATGCTATATAGTGTAGTTAATTTTGGAATCGAATCTGTGTCCGCTGATCAACGCGTGAATTCTGACACTATCAGCGCGCATTCATAGCTTTGCTATAAAATATCTTTTGATTGTAATGTCGTTGTAATTATTTTTGTTATTTACGATGATCATTAGTAAATTTGAAAATAAGTTTAGATCTTACAGATGGAATATGGCTGATGGACAAGGTTTCACTGTGACTACATCATGTTAAATTGGTTCTAACAATCATTGATTTGATGTCTTTCGAGTGCATTCTTTTCACATATATTCGAGTGCATTCTTTTCACATTTCAAAGACAACAATGATAACGATAGCAACAACAACAACGACAATAATAACTATAACACGAAAATAATTAGCATTTTAATTAATTTTACGCATTTTTAAGAATGGCAGATTTAAACCATTTCTCTCATGTCGTCGCGAAAGACCACTGACCATCATGGATGAGTGGATGACAGGATGAGTGTAAGCATTAATACATTTAAGGATACTACATGTAAATTGTGTGAGACAGAGACAGAGACTGCATTGCTGATTCCTCCTCCACCATGTCCATTGTAACCATGGTAACTGAAAAAAAGCACCAGTTAGAATTAACCTTTCGAGTTATGATTTAACTGATTAAATATCAATTAAAAAAAAAAAAAAACTTCAGTTAATATACTTCGCGACTTTTCGAAAGCTTTTGACACTATCGATCACAATTCCTAGATGTTTTCGTTCTGGATGTATTGTAATTTAATGGTCAAAATATCCTAATATATACATAAATGCTTTCGTTCTGGAAGTATCATTATCTTATTAACACTAAGATATTAACAATGAATATTATTTTTTTAACAAGACTGGCAGAACTTTGCAACTGCTTTGAATGAAAACAGTGTATTACCATTTTCAGAATCTAATAGGTAATAATAAAACTAAGGGACATGATCTTTTGGTGACAATTGGAAACTTTAAAAAAGTGAAAAGGATGTGATTATTTTGCGCATAGTCGACAGCCATGCTGAAAATGGGAGTTTCAACAACCTCCTACAAGCATGCCTTAACGTATGGGAACAACCTCCCGAGATTCACATCAATTTAACCTATATATAGGAACCCGAACGCTGTGAGTATACCTTGAATACTGAATAAGCAATTGAATACGAATAAGTGACAAGTGTATGGACGGGAACTAAAAACTAGGTTGGACGTGTCAGACTGGACACTGCTAAAACGGGGTTACTTAATGGGTAAAGGTGTAATTGTTTAAAGTTGCATTGCGATATCTATAGCATATTACACTATTTTTTTAAATGTAGAAACCTTTAGATCCAGTTACATTAAAATTAAAACTCTACCAATGTGTCTTCCCATCTTCGCTCTCTGCATCATTCATGTAGAGCAAATCGAAGATCCCCACAAGCTTTTGAGAATTTTTTGAGAATTTCTTAATGATGACAGCATCGTGAGAAGGTCGGTAATGGAAAGTCTTGTCACGACCATCTTTAAAATTAAAATATTTGGCATTGATGTATTCAGAAAATCTAGGTCAAGGGTGATTTAAAGCATGCCATGATTGAATTGAAGATTGTCACCAAAATGTTCAATTCCAGTTTTGGGTATTTTTGTACAGTGCACTATCCATATAAGGCTATGCATTATGTAAGCTTACAGGGAACTACACAAGTTTGTTGTTTTAAGGATTTCTTTCGAAAGCGAATGGGTCCAAGTGACTTAAAATGTGATTTAAAGTATTTCAGTGATACCACAATCTTAACCCATGGAAACAAAGATGAAAGCTCTTACGGCGAAAACTTATAACTAAAGACTGACTTAATAATTTAGAGTTACTTAGTATTCCCAGGTCACTTAAGGAATTCGCGCATGTGTTTAATATAATTCATTGCTTTTAACAGGGTATTATCTACATGGCTCACGTAATCGAAGGTAAAGGTGTACATGTACATGTGATCTTAGCAACTTCCTCTTTGTTTATGGATTCAATAGATATCCTTCAAAAATAAAAGCTTATTTCCAAAATTTCAGCTGATTTTGGTGGTGCATTTTGATGCCATGGAAAACTCTTTGAATTACAATGCCTCATAGCAAATGTGTTAAATTTAAACACCTATTGATATAGTGATGGCCCTTTAAAATTGATTTTCGTCTTGGAATCCTCAAAGTAATCACTAGGAATGCTCAAAATACCTTAGATCACGAAGGCTAATACATGCTACTGGTCGGCCAGGTGTTTAAACAGTCCACCTATCAGATACAAGTAAATTCTAGGGCAGAAGCCAGGATGTTTACCGACGCTGTCGGCATCGTGTGGTCTATTTAACACATGTTAACATTGACAAACGGGGGATTCCAAAAAGTTGTTGGTTATAAAAGTTTTGAAGTGTATGAGCCAAGAATCATTTTACATTTTATAAAAAAAACCAAAGCTTTAAACCAAAAAAAGTTGTTAAGTACATAATACCTTTTAAAAACAAAACAAGACAGTGTAATATATACACTCTAAGAGGTTTACTCGATGTTGTTTAAAAACCATCTTTTTAGTAAAACCTTATTATAATGTAAGAAAATAGGTTCACACGTGAGGGTGAATATATAAACCCCAGTACAGTGTTTAATTCAAAGTTGAGTAAACCTTTGGCACTTTTGGGTAAAAATACACTCCTATTTGTGTAAGCGTTTACTCAACTTTGACTAAGATTTTACTCAAAAGACAAATGTTGTTCCCTTTTATAATCGTTGTAATCGACTGTTTTACAGTGTAAGAACTGTATTTCTGTGAAAGAATGTTAAAGTGTACGACGCGAAATTCTTTCTCTAAATTCTAATTGCGCTATAAATTGCGGATAAGCATCATTAACCAAATCCTTTCCAATCTAGTAGATACTGTGTAAGTTATAACATACAAGTCGGTGGTTTTTGAGATAGCAGCTGTTTTATTTTGTAAGCCATCTGAAAATACTAACTTAGGACTAGGATTGTTTGTACTCATTTGACTACATTTTTATGCTGATGATTCTAAATATGGACATGAGAGATTTTGAAAATTTTGAAAAAGGTTTGAAAAAAATGGCAAAGTGGGTTAAATAATAATAATAATAGCGCTAAATGCAGAGACCTCTAGGCGCTTCACATAGAAAAAAAGAGCAATTATACCATTAATAAAACGACAGATACAACAATAATAGATAAAATTCTAATGTGAAAACAACTACGCAATTTCACAATAACGTAAGAGAATAATATAAGTGAAATTCAAACATATATTGTGACCAAGACATAAAAAAGAAAGACAACCCAGTTGCCTCCCATACTAAGAACCTATGGGGATACATCTGAATCGTCAGCTGTGAGGATCTGTAAATAACATCACAAGTACATAATGGCCTGGCGAGAAAACGACAACATTGTATATACATTATCAAAGGTTTACTTGATGTTATTTAAAAAAAGAACAATCATCTTTTTTGGAGAATATCTTAATTGACTCAACATTATACATTGTTGGATAAAATATACTCCCTTAAGCTTTTACTCAACTTTGACTACGATGTTAATTAACAGAATGGTTGGTCCTTTTAATCAATTTTTCTTACAGTGTATAAGAACTGTAAGACTGTTAAAGTGCACGATACGCGATTATCTCTCTAAATTCTAATTATCCTCTAAATTGCGCGTAGGCATCATTAACTTGATAGCTCTCATGTGCAACTAAGTGATTATATCGTATGTTACAGCTTTCACAGAAGGGCCTCTGACATCATTTCAGTCCCATAGGCTGTTTGAATCATATCTGATCTCGGCAATCAACAACGCTATTTCTTTTACATAGTGCAAATAATAATGGATTCCTCACTCCAGAAAAAAATGAAACCAAGTACACGAGGGTCCATTTTTTCTTATTACCTGGGTGTCAATTATAGGTTAGAATAGGGGATGATAAGTGGATTACGTATAACTAATACTATTAGAGCTCATATAAGGGCATTCATATAATTTTCCATGCAATGACCTTGGGTTGATGTAGCTTATGATTCCTCCAGTAGGGAATAATGGAGAAGAAATGGTATAGGTTAATAAAGAACTGACAGTATTTCGTCCGAACACTTCGGACTTCATCAGCAGCGATATTTTAGGATGGTCACGTGTCAAACAGCGGGGAATACTAATTAAAGATTGATCCCATGCATGCGAGAGGTTACGGGTTTTTCCACTTGCTCAAAATGGCTTCCTTCCCCTCCCCCGGACAACCAGCGGGTATCAGGGATCCATTTGCCGAGGTATCCGGGAGCCAAGATTCCGCATGATTTCTCTCTCAGCCTGTTCTAGTCCAGGAACTTTAAGGTCCTTGTATCATGAGAAAGGCTAAATAAATAAGCCATAGAGATTTTTTTTTTTTTTTAAATTACTTAAAAATGGTGAAACGCTCATGGAACAATATCTCAAAAGTCCCCAAGAGCCCCCCCCCCCTTGTGCCTCTTGAGTAATAAGGGGGTAAAGGGGTAAAAAATTAAAATTATTCAATGAGCTAAATCATAGACCATTGGAATTCCTCTTGTCCCACACTGATTAAAAACATGTATGGTTTGCCTAACTTTTGACCTTTAGTTTATGAATATAGGGCTCAATTCTTTCAAGGTCATCGTGGGATAAAATTTCAAAAACAGTCCGATTTTAATTAAAGGTCATGGCCCGATCCCTAATAGCCTCGTCCCCAGAAGCCCCAGATTTTACCGGAAGTGGTCAACATTTTGATATCACAAGAAAGAGAACATTTTTCTCATTTACCCGGTGAAATCTTAGGGCCAAAGATTTTGTTTGGAAGTAATGAGCGAAAATGTACCCCAATTTGGTCGAACCATATTAATTTTACACAGTACTCTATGGGGCTTACGAAATGCACGTTTTCTGCTCTCACATGAAAACGCTCATTGAAATATCGGCGCGAAACTTACAGGTGGGGTTTTTGGGTGAAGGCCAATCTATCAAGATGAAAACTTCATATCCTTAAATCGGGCCATCCTCCTTTAAATTAATCCCAAATTACTCATACATGTTGTACGGTCATATTATGGCAAACAATGCTTATTCACTACATCTGTACATATTGACCATATAGGGCAGTGCTTTTGACCTCCCTTAGACCATGTAGAAACCTGTCATAATGAGCCCTATAACTAAGCGGAAATTACTTCAACTATTAAATGTTATCCTTTCAGTTTATACACAACGAGACGAACAATTGATGCACTTTTGAAAAGAACGGATCATTCTGAGCTTTACCCCCCAGTATGACCTTGAACCGTTTTTCCCCTATAGTTGATAAACGATGTCACAGATAGGGCAAACTATACCTTTTTTTAATCCTTATGACATGACGCAAACATTGATATCCATTTTGAAGACAATTGGCCCTTTATACAATTTGACCCCTGTACAAACTTTACCCCCTTATTACTCAATGAGCACAAGGGGGACTCTTGAGGACTTTTGATATATTGTTTCTTACAATATTAGGAAACTATCCTGAAAAAAAATCAGCTATGGCTTATTTATTTCCGGGTGTTTTTCTATTAACCTTGGACTATTCACCAACCAGGCGGGCGTCCGGCAGGGTGCGTGTTCTTACAAGAACCCATTCATGTATAGTTATATTTGTGACCAATTTAGATGCTTTTAGTGATATTGTATTTTCCGTTGATAAAGAGTGTTTTCACTTCAGTACTATCTCGGCGCGATGATAACAGATACCATCATGTACAATCCACCTGCCATATTCACATTGCTTTCAGATCAGTATATTTAAACAGACACAAGGACTTATCCAGAAAGAAGCGCCCCTAATTATTTTCGAACCCGTTTTTTCATATTTCGAATGCTTACCAATGTACTCTCGAAATTTCTTAGATTAAAATTTAATCCAAATGGATTATAACCAGGGACAAATCCAAGTTTAGAATAAAAATTTAAATCGAAATACATTGAAATATAAACCTAATTGATTAAAATTTTAATCAAAATTCAGATTTGTTCTCCATTTTTAATCTAAGAAATTGAGAGAGTATTAGTACACAAAAGTATATTTGAAGCCCACTGTACTCAAAATGTACTAGTGCATTGAAATATTTTTATAGATAAAAAAGTACATTTAAAGCACATTTTCATCGAACAGTGCCACTTTCTTTATTAAAGCAACTTTTACAGAAAAGTACATTTCGAGCTCACTTTACCCCAAATGTACTTGACACGTACCCGTTTCCTGTTCCAAATGTGCATCTAAGGAGTGCCAAGAGAAAAATATATTTCGAGCATACTGTACTTGCAGAGTACTCAATATGTATCAGTTTTTTGTTCCATTGTGCATCTAAGGAGTGTCAAGAGAAGAAAGTACCTTTTGAATACACTGTACATTTTGAGGTCATTGTTATTGAAATGTACTAGATGTACTTAATAGTAATACTGTACTTGAAATGTACTCGAGCCAAACAGTGTAATCGAAAAATACTAGTTTTACGTTCTAGATTTGCACCTCATGAATGTGTAAAGTCTTGTACTTGAAATATAGACGAAATAAACATTGTATTCTTCATGATGTACAGCTTCAGCTGGATGCTGTTGCTATCTCCCCATCTGATAATGTTCGCAATTTGGGCGTTATTTTTGACAACCAAATGTCAATGTCTAAACATGTGTCCAGCCTTGCTAAATCTGTTAACTGGCAAATTAGAAACCTTTTTAGAATACGTAGATTCCTTGATTTTGATACATGTGCTAATGTTGTTAGATCATTAATTTTGTCTCGCTTAGACTACTGTAATCTGTTGCTCAATGGTAGTACTCAAAAGAACCTCAACATACTCCAAAAGCTTCAAAACAAGTGTGCTCGTCTCATATTCCGGTATCCTAGATTTACTCACACAACCTCTCTGTTGAAGGAACTTCACTGGCTTAGTATATCTGATCGTATTAATTTCAAGACTCTTTTATATGTTTATAAGGCACTGAACGGGCTTTGTCCCCAGTACATCAGTGAATGTCTGGTGGTCAGTAGATCACGTCCTGGGTCTGTTACCACTCGTTCTAGCCACCATGGTCTCACTCTCGTTGTTCCTAGGACACACAAATGTGCTGGCGACAGGGCCTTTACAGTGGCTGCACCAAAGCTATGGAACCAAATTCCTATCACCATTCGTAGTGCCAGTACTGTTGAGAAGTTTAAGTCAATGCTCAAAACTCACCTCTTTCAGTCGTATTACTCATAAAGGCGCTTTGTATCTATGTGAAAAGGCGCCTTTCAAAATATAAGTCATGTATGTTATGTTATGTTATTCGAAATGTACTCGATCTAAACATATTACACTCTAAACATTGTGCTCGAAGTGTACTCGAAAAATACAATATTTTGTTGACAATTTGTCAAAAAGTGCCAAAATATTTGAGTACAAGAGTAAATGTTGCAAATTTTGCAGAGTATCAAAAAGCACATTTCAAGTTCACCGAGTACACAAATGAAGTTCTTAATAATCCCAAGGACTTAAAAAAAGTGCATTTCAAGTACATTTTGGATACATCTTTTTTGATGGTAATACCAAAAGAGCATATTTCAAGTACATCACATCTATACTCGGAATGTACATTTTTCATGAGAAGTACTTTTCGAGGACATTTCGGGTACATTCCGAGTACGATACAAGTGTACTCAGATTTTATCAGGGTGTGTCTGTCTGTCTGTCTGTCTGTGCGTGTACGTTTGTGTGAGCGATTGTGTAATCCTCTGAAATACTTGTGCACCAGAAAATTGTACGATACTTCGCCAATGGAAACGACGATTTATCGCTTTCATGCACTAATGATGTCATTTGCAGTTAAAAGGGGGACATTAGTGATGAAAACAACGGAATTAAGTAAACATTACTTCAACTCTGTCTTCCGCATCTTACAGCTCTATTTGCTGATTTTGTTGAGAAATTTACGAGCAATATTCACCCAAACATCATGTTTAAATTTTTTATCGTACAATCATGGTCAATCAGTTGCTTGTCAAGAGACTTCAAAGGTTCATCGTTATACCTCTGTAAAATTTATTCTTAATTACCTGCTAAGGGTGGTGAAGAAACGACAACAAATGCATTATATATCACACGGCTAGATGCTGAGGGTGGGATGGTTATTAAATATACCGCTACTACATTAATTCAACGCACTGATTATTTCTACGCAAACCTCCTTTGTGTTTGTAACTTTATAGCCCAGCCCGTTCAAATGTCAGTAGTCCAAAATGTAGCATGAAACTCATTCAAAATAATTATTCTTGGCCTGGTATAGGTTTTTTATTAATAGAGCATGATGCCCTATATCAAAGGTAGTTTTAGTACTAATTTTTAGTTTCTTATGCATTTTGTATTGGTTTAGGTTGGTTTTAGTTCGGAATCTATCTATTAATAAAACATCAAAACTTCCCTTCTATAACCGATAGCATTTGTAAGGTGTGTTTGAATTAAAAATTCAGCATATATCACCATGCAATTCTAAAAAGCCATGCAATCTTATTTCTAAGGATCTTATTAGTAACATGGAATTGTTTTTTTTCATTTCCTGTGCCAGAGATTGAATCAAATAACATGTACTTTGTATTGACTAAATACACGGCCGAAAACCTAACAAAAAACATAGAATAATATTCCATGGTTAAAACTTTTTTTTTCTTTTGGGGGGGGGCCATTCCATCTACTTGCCTCGTACTGCTAAGGGTCCGGATTCAATCCACTGGCGAGTCGGACTGTCAGTCAATCATGGAGGTCTACGTCCAACATGCGTTATTTTTTTGTACACGAGAAGACATACATCGCTGTGACCTCAAAGCTGGTCGAAAACGCGCTGGAAAATGTCCTGATTTGCGGTCCAAAATACCTGATTCATTATACATTATGTATTATTTTGCGGAATGTCAACTACATATCCAAGTTGGTCTAATATTACGTAAAGGATATTTGGGTGGTTAAAAACACCGATTAAAAGCGCATCTTGCAGTTTACTGTCCATTTTCCCTATACACTGTAACACAGTGCTTCAATAGGCCCTATGACTGTCAACGCGTCCTCGGTGCTTAACGCATATGACATGAGATAACTCACGTCGTTGCGATGAAAGTGCTCAAGGGATTTTCTTCGTAGAAGCTCTAATTGTAGAATATATTATCATCAATAACATATGTGAATTTTATTATGATAGAACATTCAGAAAAATCCGAAAATGGTTCATTTATAAAGAGTGGTATTTTGGCAGGGTATAATGCTAACTCTAGGTCAAAATCACCAGTGATTTCTCTGCAGATTCAAGAGAGCGCCATGGACAAACGGTTAGGCCTATACTCTTCGTAGAAGCTGACAACCAAGATAATCTTATTTTCTATAAGGTGGTGTAATTTGGTTGACATACGGTACTGAAAAATATCCGAAACGACCATTTCTAACAAGGCTTCCAACATGTGTAAAAACAGGCCTACTCGCCAATGTTCATGCACACAGTGTGTGGATAATCACTCATCCATAGCATGTCATTGATCAGTGATTGGAAGTGGGAATCATTTACATACGATCAAACTTATGAATGGATTCATGTCACAATGATTCGGTTGGGTGGGCAAAAGGTCGAGGCTCGTTTACAGTGGACACTAACTGCACTATGATCAGAAAATGAACAAAGCGAACAAAGCAGGTTTTTCCAAGACCAGCCTGGAGGAGTTGACTGATCCGCTTGACCTCACTGACCAAGCCTGCTCCGGTCTAGTGGTTGATGGCGAATGGCTTCTCTACGTGGTGAAGTGGGTACAAGGTCAGACTTGGCAACAGATTGCCAACAGTTACCTGAGCTACGTGCAGTGTCTCGGCCGTCGGTCTCAGAAGATCACTGTGGTCTTCGATGGCTATAACAGCTCGCCAAAAGATCACGACCACATCCGGCGTACCAAGAACTCCTGCTGTGATCTACAGATTTTTTTTTTTTTTTTTTTTTTGTGTAATTTGGTTGACATACGGTACTGAAAAATATCCGAAACGACCATTTCTAACAAGGCTTCCAACATGTGTAAAAACAGGCCTACTCGCCAATGTTCATGCACACAGTGTGTGGATAATCACTCATCCATAGCATGTCATTGATCAGTGATTGGATGGTGCCCTGTGAAGTGGGAATCATTTACATACGATCAAACTTATGAATGGATTCATGTCACAATGATTCGGTTGGGTGGGCAAAAGGTCGAGGCTCGTTTACAGTGGACACTAACTGCACTATGGACGAATTTTAAGTTTTGAAAAAGCGTGGTCTCTGAAGTTATAGAAATCCCACCAAATTTTAAAGCATCCCAAATTGTGTGCTACAAAAAGTCTGTGTACGCGTTACTCTATCTCTTTTAAAAAAGCGAAGACCACGGAAAATGTATAACCTTATATTTACTAGCATCATGGAATTAAATTCTCATATGCTATAACGTGGGCTTGGTTTCCGTCGATTTGAACTGCAGACGTGTGCAGGCTGTGTGCAAGGACTGTGGACAATGGCAAGGTCGTTTGCCTATTGTATTTGTGAAAGCCCATGTAAAATGACCATGTCCAACAATTTTTAGTGTGAACAATAGTACTTGGGTGACCTGCCGACTCACTGCTTTCTTTTGCATGCATCTAAATCTGAGCTATCGACCCTGATTATACAGGTGTAGAAGTAATTATAGTCCGCCGTACTCACAGTCCGGCTACAATGGTGAAGAATAGGGCACTTGATTCAGATCAAGCAAAATGAGTCGGAAGTCGCAAATATTGATTTTGAGATATAGCCAAACAAAGGAGAAAATGTCTTTTGTTTCCTATTGATTTTGCCACTCTTCAACTGATTATATCTTTGGAATTAATTGGTCAATTTCAATGGGGGTTTCAGCAAAACATAGCTTTGTAAATGGTGCATACAGTTACATGGAAAAGTAAAAATTGAATCTGACCGACTTCAGACTCATTTTGCTTGATCACGCTTTATTCCATTGTCGTCTATGGAGCCCGAACTATGGCTCCCACCGGACTATATCTGCTTTCACACCGGTGTTCCGAATTGATAAGTATACACTATGAGTTCCAAATGCTCATCCACCAAGGACACAGTTCAGCGGGTTGTACTTGTTCATACATTGACATGAACTGACCTTGTGTGATCTGGGTATCATATATCATACCAAAAAACCAGACGGTGTATTTTCTAAATTCACTGGTGAATGGAAGGTACTGAACTGTGCCAAGGGAATTGAGATTTTACTAGCTCATAGTGATAATTTTTATTGTTAGTGTAATTGATTGTTTTACAAACTGCTAAATGTTACCTGTTTAAACTAACCAAACTGTAACGACAAGTTTAATACAGAACTACTCAAACTTTTAGTCGCGACCCTATTTGGGGGTCTTCCATTGAAAGAAATAGATCAGGTTTACGTATGACCGATAACAATTTGATATCAAATAATGCTTGATTTTTTTTTCAAATTGTATTCTTGTATATTGACCTGAGATGGCATAAGAACTACCTTCCGGGATAGTAACACATGTGCCATCTTAAATGATAGGAAATGAATGAACCCCATTCCGTGAAGCCACATAAGTGGGATCTTGACTTAGAAAGTTAGTAACCCCTGCATGGTTTATGATATGTTTCGGAAGTGCAAAGAAATAATTCCAAACTTTGGGAGTGGTCTGCATTCATATATAAGTACTCCCATAGGAAAAAAAAAAGGTTGAAAGAGACATTGGGACATGAATCAACCGCTCCCAATTTTTTTTTTTCGAACTCGGGTTTTTTGCGTATGTGGAATGCTTATTAATGTATTTGATCTCACCTGAATTGAATAAGCTGAATACGCCGTCTATAGGCCTATGTAATAAGATGATGATTTAGTATTTCAGTCGTGCACGACAGAAAATCAAAGCATGGTTTTCTATAGGGACGATTACGATAGCAGGCAAGTTCAAAACAAGGTTTGTGGTTTTCCTTGTACTTGTTTGTCCAATAATCCCATAAACATACAACCGATCCAGTACAATTGAGAGAAATTCGTATCCTCAAAAAAAATTCCTGTCATTTGAAATAGTGGCGTACCGACGGGGAGGAAAGGGCGTTCCCCTGGTTTGAAATAGGGGGACGAAATGGTATAACATTCGCAATTTTCGTCCCGATTTTTCTCAGGGATTGTGGCCAACTTTGGCCTGGAATTTAGATAAATTAATGTAAATTGGGGTAATTTTAGCGACCTTTGCACGACTTGGGGATTTTTCTGATCTTGGATCGGTTGCCTCAGTACACTGAAAAACGTCTTTGTACAAGTTAGAATGATATTTGAGAAGGTGGCACCTACCATTTCTCGTTCTCGGATGATCAAATTGAATATTTTTGGTCAAATTAACATATAAATAATGCAAGAAGTCTGAGTGGTGGATTAATGCAGCAAAATGCTCACTTAAGAAAATATCCTTTGTGTTTTATGCTCGAATATGATACTTGTTTTGAAGATGTAACACCTAATTTTGATAAGAGCTTGGCTCCTTAATTTTGGAAAGTGAAATTCTAGTTGCTGTTGATGTCTTTGCTCCCTGCTAAAACTGGATCATTGCTGTAACTTAATGACTATATTTTATATTGGGTGTCTCATTTTGCGATATAAAATTTCGCATAAGCACACTTGTCGCTGAAATTGCCAGCGGTATAGTTGCAAATAAAACCCGCGTTTATTATTCATTAGACGAGGGCGTCATGTAGAACACAGTGTCTGTTAGTAGATGGCGAAACAATCTACTTTTTCAGTATTAATTAGGCAAAGCATAAATTGTGTGTTTCACATGACGTCACGAGTTGAAAAAGTTAGGAATTAACGCGTAGAATTTTCAGTGATTGATCGATCGAGTTACGAACAAAACCGGGCATACAAAACCAGTGCACAAAACATACTTGTATAGCAACCAGCCCGGTGGTTCCGAGGTGCATTTTCCCGGTAGGTGCAACAATTTCCCGATTACAAGCAAACATTTCCTGGTCGCAGGGCAAAAGAATCCGAAAAAGGGCTGATTTAACATGAATATCCGTGTTTTATTTCCCGATTTTCAGAGGGGGCACTCTGCCCCCCCTCCTCTGCCCCCACCTGGCCACGCCACTGTTGTATAGGTATGTAAAATACCTATTTGTACAAGCTTAGGGAAACGATTTGGGAAACTTAAAACAATAGTAAAACTCGTAATTTGAAAGACGATTCGTGTTACTTACCCAGGGAGGGGGAGGGGTAACTCATGTTTGATAATGCCTCCAGAAATAAATAAACAGAGTAACCGATAAGGCCCTTACCGATGAGTGCCCTTACATGCGTGCGTGAGCGTAAAGTGGGTTGCGCGATGGGTCTTGCGTTTACAAATAAAGTTGGGCATAGTCATAGTCATATTCAAGCGGATGCAGAAAAGTCAGAGAAGGGGACCCCAGAAGGTCCTAGAGCACTCTCTGTGTATTCGGTGCAACTATGTCTAAGACAATTCCCATGTCAAACAATTAATTTTCTCCAAGTCAGTATATTTTAAACTTTTTTTACTTGAATACTTGAATTTTAGCCATTTCGGGGTGGGGGTGGCGGGCGAGGAATGGAAAATATTTATTATACCAGCAGGCTGATTTTTTTCTATGGCACGTTCCAATGTAGGTTTCTGTACTTCATATTACCTCAATATTGGTAACGCTGTATTTTTTTTTCTGCAGCGACAATTTTTAACATTCCATGGTAGTATTTCAGGGGCAAAGAAATAGAAAAACAAGTCTTTCCTTGTCACTTTTTAAGTCCGAATCTGAATACACAATATGAAAGATAAAGAGAAAAAAATGCACAATTATTGAAGAATATAAAAATAATTGATTGATTTATGACACCATTGTTGACACCATCTTCTGAAACCATTTTAGAGAAAGCATTTTTGGTGACTGTCCGATCGGTTTTGCACAAAATCACTCTTATCTTTGCAAAAAGAAATAAGTATATTTCCCCAATACACAGCCCCAATAAAAGGAACTTACGCCGAACAATCTCCGTTTTGTTGTAAACGTGCCGTTATTGCGCGAGAGGGTATCTTGCATCAAACAAGATCTGACATATGCCCCTAAGCAATTGATCGAATGTGTTAAGACGCCAATCCCACATAATCGCAATTTTAACGAGGATGCTGGGCGCTATATTATACAGGGTGCGTGATACGCTCATACACTCATTAAAATACCAAATAAGGTAAAAAGGTAAAGGTAAAGGGGACGGACCTGTATACACAGGAACGGAGTGCCCATCTCTCTTTCGAAGCGATTGGGCCAGACTCCACCATAGGGGGCTCGCTACACCTCCTCTTCAGCGAGTCTGTTACCTTCCCGACATTGAATAATGCCGGTACCCATTTATACACCTGGGTAGAGAGGAGTAATTGAGGTAAAGCGCCTTACTCAAGGGCGAAACACATTGGCCACAGCGGGGCTCGAACTCACAACCTTTGGCGTGCGAGTCGGACGCTTTATCCACTGGACCACATGTGCCCTCAAAAAATACCAAATGAAAGTCTGATTTTCTAGTTTTTTAATTCTGTCAAATTTAAGACACCACGTAATAAGTGGCACGATATTTTGAATGCTTGGGCAATTGTAATTGCGACCTTGCCGTCTTAACTTAGATTATAATTGTATCACAAAGAATTACTTATGGTGGAATGACTTAATTAAAATTGAAATAAATCTGTTAATTACAGGCATTGGAAAAATAAATGTTATATTTTTGTGAATGACCTGTTAAATGTTGGTAAAATTATGTCTTTTGATCAATTTCGTACAGCTTACAACTTTAACACAATTGCTAAAAGCAATTAGAGTTTAATTTAAGGAATGGTAAATTGTGTAAAAAGTTATTGGAAATGTATTGGTAAATAGCAATTTTTCTATGCCATTTGGGCCTTTGTTGTAGAACTGTTAAATGATAAAGCGAAAGGTTGTATTACTATAAACTGATATAAAAAAACGTTAAGCTAACAACAACCTACCAAATAAAATGGCAGAGGAACTTGACACTACAGTGACTTGCAACGAATGGCATGATATTTCTGCCTTACCGTTCAAAGTAACTAAAGATACAAAGTTACATTTTTTTTTCAGTAGCGTATCCTTAATCATATATTTGCAACAAATAGGCTCTTATATCAAATGGATCTGAGAGATAATGACCTATGTACTTTCTGTGAAAGTGAAAGAGAAACTCTTTTGTTTACTTGCTTTTTCGATGTCTTTTTGTGAAGCAATTTTGGGAAAGCTTCAAACAACTGTTGGAAACAAAATTACACATTTAAAAGATAAAATTGTTTTATCGGCACGCATGATAATCTTTGGTTTGAAAGGTGACAACGCTGTTAACTTAGTACTTTTGCCTGCTAAATTTCACATCTGTAGAGCAAGATCTCAAAAGCAAAAGCCAAATATTTATGTTTTCCTCATTCAACTAAAAATTATATATATTCAAATTGAAATATTTTGCCGTTTGTGAAATGAAACAACACCTTTTTGAGAAGGTGAGGGGATACTGAAAGCAGATTTGCTCTTAACTCTTTAGTTCTGTACATTGGCGCTTTAATCTAAATAATTTTAAGATTTAAATAGTTATCTATTAATGGTGTTTGTTGAGGTATATTTGGTGTGAAACGACGTCTCAATGCAACAGAGTACCAACCACTAGCCTTCTTCAACCGGCTTTATTATTATTTAGAGTTACTTACACTTTGGCCTTATTGCTTTGGAGTTGGACTTGTGGTTTATTTTGTGTTTTGGACAAAAACGCATCACTTCATTGTCCATAAATAATATATCCACGCACCTAATATTACGCGAGTGGGTAGGACATGATGATTAAGCATTATGTTGCCCTGATTTTTTGCTGATTGAGGTGTGTAGTGAGGATATTTTTATGTTGATAGAAACCCAACTAACTTTTGTAATTCAGGGAACATTAGGGTGCCCAAAACAGTTATGTTGGGAAGGGTAATGAGATAATGTTTTTAATTGTACGGAATAATCCCTGTTGTATTGGGTGGGCTGGATTGTGTCTATTCCAGAGTGAGGATTTTGAGCGACCTCTACCTCCCATAGCTCTTTTTCCTCCCTTTCTAGTTTTATTTCTTCTCAGCATTTCCCCGTTGCCTAGGTGTAGTGGATTAACATCAGTTAGGTAGGGTCAAAGGCACCTGTGCCTGGAATGTTCAGACTCCATGATACACAACAATTACATTGACCTGCGTGGGACATACTCACAAAATGTTCGGTGGTGGTGGACAGGTGTATCGCCATGCTCCGGTTTGGTTGGCAAAATGCGACCAAATGCTGTACAACTTCCTTTCTTTCCTTTATAGGTTAGGCTCGTGATTCGGCCATTAAATAAACCTATATGCTGCTGAACATCCCAGATTAAGGGCGGAAGCAACCACCAGGGTCAACGGCCAGTGTGTTCCAGACATTATAGTATCTGCTGCCTGGGTAGACTCACATGTTTGGAAGGAAAGGCTTGGGGAGAGAACCATGAGGTTAAATCCGGAGTTGGAGTCCCGAAGGCGACGACTGCTATAATCAGCACTAGTTCGGAACTCGTGCGACGCTGCTGGCACCAAACTGTCTCGTTTATCGACGTTCCTTTGGAGTTGTATTCAGCGTGGAGCGGGGGATTCTTGTGCATGGGCAACATACGATCTCATAGCAATTGCCCTGGCTTAGCGCCCTGGAGAGGCAACTTAACCTGTTGACCAAGTTGGCGCGATTTATGCCCATAGTCGCTTGCGACTGACGGAGGCCATGATAGGATGACACATGATTGTGATGAAATAATTGTAGGGGGTTTGTACATTATTGCAACAGCTCTGTCATGGTTCATATTTTATACTTAATAGCATTTACATTAATCAGAAACGTCAGTGTCAGATAACCTAATTTTGGACAGGAAAGAAAAGCGATTAAATGGGCTGGAGCCCATCTTTTTACGGCAGTAATTGTCGCCAACAAAAATAAAAAAAATAGTAGACGAAAAGTGACCAAGATATTATCCGCCTAAAATGAGAAGAGTCTGAAAAGTTCGACGTTCTATTGCTTGCGATTTTTTGTTATACATTATCCATTATAGTTAGCCGGTTTCAACTGGTTCAGTAACTAGATTAGTAGAGTGACACCTGAAATTCTGCAGGCATTTTTGATAACTAACGGATCTCATATTGGAAGAGAAAAATCATCTTGACCACAAATATAGTCGGCTCAGATGTAAGCTAGCTCCACGGGTCGGTGTTGTAAAAGGAGATTGGTCCGATCAGAAAGGCCACAGGCCGGCTCCATAGACGACATTAAACTAAGTGCGTGAAGAGTCAACTGATCGAGTGCCCTATCTTTACCGTTGTAGGTGGACTATGATTCCGAAGCGACCTATCTCCTGCACACTGGCCATATTAAGATGTACAGTTGTCTTTACACAATGAGAGTTTCCATGACATTTTGCATGATGTCGCATGAATTTATAGGGACAAAAAAGTACTTAAATTGCAAGATTGGGACGAGGTTCTGTTCACTTAGTACTTTTGTCACTATAAATACATGTGACATCCAGTTCAAAAATTGTATTCGAAGAAATGCATGCATTGTAGGAAGAACATTATACCTCGGTTGGCCAATTTACGAGCGGTTCTCTCCATACCAGTTAACGCCAATATTTAGTCGGGGAAATGCCAATGCGGGAGGGTTTGTATATTTTTCAAGACAATCAAGATTTACAATAGGCTAGTAGTACGATATGAAATACGCTGTTAAGCGAGAAGTAGAGTAAGGCAACATTATTGTGTACTCATGGAGGTTTATAGTAATGGTTTACCTGCCAAATTGAAATAACTATAATGCCTTGGATTAGGGTTAGAAATTAGCGCTAGGGGTATTGTTTTTAAGTTAGGTTTTAGGGTAAGGTTTTAACCCTAGGGTTAGGGTTAGGGATAGGGTTAGAACAAATCTGCTGATGTCACAAATCGACCAGCTTGACCCCTTTCGCCAGACTAACACACGTGCACAGTGTGCAGAATTGACTGTATTTGTCCACTCTACAAGTCTCTGAAGACTGGAAAATGACCCCATGAGCTATAGCGTACATATCATCCCCTGTCTTAGCCACAAATCGTTGATTTCCCGTATAGACTCAGTTCGTTTTGCTGTAATGCTTACAATAATTCATATCATTCATTAAGTTATACCATCTTAAAAATCTTCTTGGCCCACGGCACAAATTCCATGAGCATAATAGATCCACCTGTACACTCGGACATTATCGGAATTCAATAACATTGTTATTGACTGTATTGTAATCATATAATGTTGGTCTCTTGCCCTACGTCAGAATGTCTATTACATAGGATCTATACCTACAAAATATGCATAGATAAACTATTCGAAATCTAAAACCAAACAATGCGAATTTTGTATAATTCCCACTACCGCCATGATACAGGACCATTGTTCCAGAACCTTAACCCATTAAATAATTTCGATCTTTACCATTTTGAAGCTGGGTTAAACATGTATAAGCAATTACTCGACATTTTCAGAAATTCATAAACAGGAGTTACGAAACGCGAAAAAAGATACGATCTTCAATTGATGAAAAATAAAACGACTTTTGAATCTAAGGTGAGGTTAACGGGTCTAAGACTTTGATTAAACATGCATGTTAATGTGAAAAGTCCAACATGTTAAAATATTTAACGCTCACTTAGGTACAACATGATCATGTCGTAATATAAAGTAATCATCAATGATAACATGTTTTGCTATATGTACTTGAATTACTGCTCAAGTATTGTTAATAACTTGTTATTGCATGTGAGTGTAGATTGATGTTGAGTGGTTTGCAACGTTATTTGATCATTGATTATTTACAACTTCATTTGATCATAGGAATGAAACACTATCTGGTTTTTCTAGACCTTTTGGTCATCTCCTTCACTTTAGATTTATTGTACCACAAACATTAATGTGCTGCATGGTAAAGCATTACTGACGTAGAAATCAAGTAATATTAAACAAAACCATAACATGCCAAAATCGCATGATGGCCCTTTGATGGGTGACAGACTGACAGTGGTGCAAATGAAAATGCTATACCAACGTTTTGAAAGGTGAATTTTAAAAAAAAGATGGAATTTATTTATACATGATGAAGTTTTCTACTTTTTTTTAACTTGGTTTATCAACTTGATAAACCTTGTTTTTAGAAAAATCACCAATATCAACCGAAAACCCAGTTTACCATCATATTTTTGAGGTTTGTTTTTAAATCTAGTTTATCAATTCGATGTTAAAAAACGTAAATATCAAGTGATAAACGTAATTTGTTTTAAAAACCTAGTATAAACGATGCAATTAACCTGGTTCGGCAATTTGAAATCTAGTTTAACAAAATCATAAACTAGCTATGTCATCGATAAATCAGGTTAACCGTCATAACAGGGTGTCAGTTGTGCGAGCGGATATAGTTCAATTTCACCAAATCCACTTAACCTGAGTATTTCGTCTTCATGGAGCATATTAATTATACACTTGTGCATAATCTGTGTAATTGCCATGGTAATTCGCCCATACAGACGAAAGCTACACCAGATTATTAAAAGCTATCTTTTTTATCCATTCCAATGTGATTTACTCACTTGACATTTGCCCATTTAATGATTTTTTGCCGGGTAATCCAGTTCCAAACATAATTAATGCTCTATGTGTATGACATACCATTAAAATATTACAAAAAAAGCACATAACATTAGTTTTTTCTTTACATTCATTTATAGCCAATAGGCATAAAAAATAAAACGTAATGATTCTGCTGTCGCTTACTCTAATGCTAAGCCATAATAATCTGCACAAATCATAATTTTGCAGTAGATCACATGTGTATTTTCTCAGCTTGTGTACAGTTATAGTTTGAATGATGAATATCAGATTGATTGTTTAAATTATATAAATTTATAAAATAAGGTGGTGCTTTTTGTTTTGAATATCATTGCCAAGTTTCATTTTACAAGAAAGAAATTCAGTAACTTAAGTACATGGATGCCTTTCTCGGGCAAATAACGTTAGACCTGCATTTTTGCCACCACCAATGTCCAATGGAAGAAAGATAATGTTTTATCTTGGACTTATCTGATCTTTGTAAATGTTTTAGAAATAACAATTAAAAGAACAGTCCGTTTATTTTCAATGAACTAAGGTAAAATGATTACACCTGCCATTTATTGATTAATTTAATGCAGTTGCTCTCTATATCCATTGCTTTTTAAAATCTTTTAAATATACACGTATTATTTCCTAATTCGGCAGGCTCAATCGGAAATAAACATTTTCCTATTGCGCCTACTTCCTGTAACCTGAAAGAGAACATTTTATAAATGTTAATAACAGTTTCTCGAACTGGGGAACATCGCACGTCAGATGGAACCGCGGACAGCCAGAGCTCATGAAAGCCAAGCGGCTAAAAATGGAAAACCGACAATCTAGTAGACGACCAGAAAAGAGCTATAAAGCGAAACATGAAAAACAAATGATGGACGGAAAAGATGAAAGAAAAATTTTCTGCTTACCTTGAAATCAATTCGGCCACTTACCTCCACAATTGCAAAATCAACAAAGTTGAAACTGCACGCTTCTCCAGATTATGTTGCGAACCCTAGCAATCGTACGTCCGGTATCTCGATACTTCTGATTCCCCGCCAAGCCACGAATCCTCTTGTTCAGCGAAACAAATCGGGATGAAGAGGAAACAATCAGCCACTGAGAAAGCTGATCCACGCTTCTTGGAAAACGCTCTCCTGAAATGTACTAGAGGAAAAAACAGCAGACTGGAAACGCCTCCCTAAAAAAAAATCTGCTTAATTAAAGAAAGACAACGTCGAGCAGTTCCGTGGTGACTGCGATCACTGAGCCCAAACCCGGGAAATCAATACATTACCTGCAACAAGATTGATTTCATTACGTCACACAACCGATCATCCGTCTACCATAGGAAATGTAATTATTTCCTAATTCGGCAGGCTCAATCGGAAATAAACATTTTCCTATTGCGCCTACTTCCTGTAACCTGAAAGAGAACATTTTATAATGTTAATAACAGTTTCTCGAACTGGGGAACATCGCACGTCAGATGGACACCGCGGACAGCCAGAGCTCATGAAAGCCAAGCGGCTAAAAATGGAAAACCGACAATCTAGTAGACGACCAGAAAAGAGCTATTAAAGCGAAACATGAAAAACAAATGCTGGACGAAAGATGAAAGAAAAATTTTCTGCTTACCTTGAAATCAATTCGGCCACTTACCTCCCACCATTGCAAAATAAACAAAGTTGAAACTGCACGCTTTCTCCAGATTATGTTGCGAACCCTAGCAATCGTACGTCCGGTATCTCGATACTTCTGATTCCCCGCCAAGCCACGAATCCTCTTGTTCAGCGAAACAACGCGCGGATGTTGATGGATGAAGAGGAAACAATCAGCTACTGAGAAAGCTGATCCACGCTTCTTGGAAAACGCTCTCCTGAAATGTACTAGAGGAAAAAACAGCAGACTGGAAACGCCTCCCTAAAAAAATGATCTGATCATAAAAGAATACAAACGTCCGAGCAGTTCCGTGGTGACTGCGATCACTGAGCCAAAACCGGGGAGGAAAAATCAATACATTACCTGCAACAAGATTGATTTCATTACGTCACACAACCGATCATCCGTCTACCATAGGAAATGTAATTATTTCCTAATTCGGCAGGCTCAATCGGAAATAAACATTTTCCTATTGCGCCTACTTCCTGTAACCTGAAAGAGAACATTTTATAAATGTTAATAACAGTTTCTCGAACTGGGGAACATCGCACGTCAGATGGAACCGCGGACAGCCAGAGCTGCCCTACAACCATATTCACAGAACAAAGAACGGGTGACGCAAAATATCATCAATTACAAAATTTATTTATTGCTTTAGGACAAGCACTATGACAAAAATACACAACTGCAAAAAATTACCTGAAACCAATCTTCCATTACAGCATGGCATACGTTTCTGGAGGCATAATAATCTGATCTGAAATACCAACTGCATATAATTTAATATAATAATTACATTCTGAGCTTCATAAAAAGAAGTTTGTAGTTACCAGTTACCTCATAGAAAAAATAATTATAAGCCAAGCCCCTTGGTAACTGAAAGAACGTTATTTAGAGCTTCCTTACCTAGCCATCTTTCGCTCCCTCTGACCGCCACCTTCCATGTTTTTTAAACAACCTGTCTGGAAACACCCAATTGGGCGGCAGCGGTTATAGCACCCCCTGCCCTCAAACTATGTAAGCTAAAATCTTTAGCATCCACACCAATGGCCACAAGTGCATGTTTAAACAAATCCCTACATCTACTATAAGTCATCTGACCATCTCTGAGCTTGTATGAATTGAAGATTTGCAAAAATTCAAGGACCGAAAAAGAAATTTTTCTGAATTTCCTGAACCTGCTAACTGCATATAACGCTTTAGCATATTAACTGGACAAGTAGAAGTGCCTGTTTCTGCAATTACAACCCAAGCACCTTCTCTGTATTGATCAGTTTTACTCTTAGCAATGAAGATCCTGACAAAGGATGGGTGGAATTCTACATCACACTCGCGTATGTTAATCAATTCACTATTGCGCAAGAAACCTGCATATGACAACAAACAAATGGAACATAAGCTAATATTCTAAGATTATCTCCGGCACCGTAGTGAAGCACGATTTTTCGTAGCATGTCTGCAGTGACCGGCTCCTTTTTACGAACTGGCTTAGCGTGGATACGCTTCAAACCTTCTAGAAGACATCTAATGAAGTTGACTCGCCCACGGATACTGGTAAACTTCCTGATTACAGTTATGGTACCATTTCAGACTATAATATGCTGCTTCAATAGCGGAAAAAGAAGAGGTATTCAGATGTAAAAATTTAAATTACCTTGCAATATTGCTGGGCGAGAGATGGCATATGAAGCACCCTGACTATTCACACCAATCTTTCCATGCGGAAGGAAACTGCCCTCCTTGCATATTGGCTACATACTTTTAGCACGTGACGCTTCATTAAACCCCTTCAAGTCTGCTTGTTGACTGGTCTTCCTGAAAAAAAAACAAAAATATTTACCAAAACACTAAAAAACTTTATATGTGCCAAAATACGAACAAAAAACATGCTATTCTTTATCACAAAAATGCGATACTTATGACAACCACTAGTCTGTAGAGAAAAACCATGCGGATTTACAAATCTCTACCACCCCCCCTTATATTAGTCGGGGATGTAGTGGGACCCCCGGGCACCCCCCCCAGGACTACACGAAACCAACTTTTGTGGGTTCCTTAGATGGTCCAAAAGAGGTCAGGATGTTCCCAAAATAAACCGGCCGTGTGGCGGAATAACAAGATGGCGTCCAAAATGGCCGCCGAATTACGAAATTATCATAAAATGTGCATAAAAAAATACATGGCCTTAACTGCTATTTCAATCATGACCTGCATGTGGAATCACTACGGAATACATATCTGAAATTTTGTATCACTTCAGTGCTTTGCGCAACTCCCAAAATGGCCGCAAAATGGACCGCCAAAAATACTTGTTTTTGTAAAATGATGTATTAACATCCATATTGTCACTAAACGGAATTTTAATCATGGGATGTTTTCTGACCATTGGAAAAATGTGTGAGGTGAGTTTTGGATTATATAATACCAGAAATTCAAAATGGGGGCAATTGGCTGCCAAATGGGAACATATTAGTAACTTCACTTTTAGATCTTAAATACAATTTTGATAATATAGCAATCAAGTCACACAGCTAGGATTGCTTTCATTTCATTTAATTTTATTGAATTATAATTAATTTTGTAGTCCAAGAAACTGAATCCTTAATAATCAATATAATACATAAATAATATTTAAAAAAGCAAAAAACCAACAAAACAACAATACACAAATAAACATAAAATGAGTTAAAAAGAACATTTTTAAAATTGCAAATTATGTATATCTAAAAAATAATATTGCAAAGGTGAAAAAATTGCAAAGGTGGACCCGCCACTGTAGGAAATTTTAAAGGCCAATAGTGCACAACAAAGGACTGGACGGTCTGTCCAACCGCTGCCCTGCCATGCAAATTTAACAAAATATGCGACTATACAAAGACTGGACAGCTTCTATATAGCCGTGTCCACGCTGCCCCATGTGGCATGCAACAAAAAAATAGTGACTCTATACAAAGGACGGAAGTTTCTATAGGGGGTCCACGCTGCCATGCATTGCAACACAAAAATATGTGACTATATACAAAGACTGGACAGCTTCTATATAAGCGCGTGTCCACCGCTGCCATGCATGCAACAACAAAATATTTGACTCTATAAAAGACTGATGACAGTTTTATAGCGGGTGCCACCGCGCCCTGCATGCAACAACAAAATATGTGACTATATACAAAGACTGGACAGCTTCTAAGGGGTGGTCCACCGCTGCCTGCATGCAACAAACAAATGATGTGACTAATACACGACTGCGACAGTTTCTATAGCAGTGTCCACCGCTGACTGGCATGCAACAACAAAATATTATGACTATATAAATAAAAGAACTGGACAGTTTGTATAGCAGGTGTCCACCGCTCTTCTATGTACAATGACAATATCTGGAACTATATACAAAAAACTGGACAGTTTATATAGCGGGTGTCCACCGCGCCCCGGTATGCAAAGAAACATTCAGATGCTATAAACAAGACTGGACGGTTTGTATAGCGATGTCTACGCTCCTGCAATGCCGAAACCCGGTTATATACACACCCTAATCGTCGATGCAGCAAAATAAACTTAAAATTTTTTTTTTTTTTGGGAAAAAAAAAGGGGTGGGGGGGGGGGGGGGGGCATTTTACATCAACAGAAGTACCACTACAGCATGCACAAAGGATGGTGGCGCAATCCTCTTCAAGCCTTGAGTAATCATTCACTGTCAGATTCTTCATGAGACGAGCCATCAGAATCATCACTGACAATGTCATCGTCCTCACTTTAAGAGCTGTCACTATCAGTGATATCTGCTACGATGTCAAGTAGGCTAGCAGGCAAGATGGGTCCATCTGTCCAGAGTGGCTCAAGGTAATCTCCAGGTCGTCGAACCCAACATGGTCTGTTGGAGGAGGAATGTCGGGCATGGCCAAACATGCGACCGCTTCCATTGGCAATCCTGTAGTTAGCACGCTTGATGTGGGGGATGAGTGGGGTGGGGGGGGGGGGGATTGCAAGGTGTTACCTGGATAGGTCCACCTTTGATTTGAGTGTGATGCTCTCACCTTACCAACCATCTTTAGCATCAGAGCTTGACTTTGTTGGACATTCGTGATTCTGGGACATCATACATGAAACAGCCAAATTCCTCCAGCTCGAACGAAGCCAACGTTCCGGACAGTTTGTCAAACTAGGCAATACCTGGGATGTAGATGAAAATCTGGTTGACGAGTGAGAGGAGAATTTGTTGGTCTCCAGCCGTCAACCAGATTTAATCTACATCCCAGGTATTCCTAGTTGGACAAACTGTCATGGAACGTTGCCTTCTTGTCGAGCTGGAGGGATTTGTTGTTTGCATGTATGGTTCCCAGAATCACCGAATGTCAACAAAGTCAGAGCTTCTGTGCTTAAGGAAAAAGGCTGGTTGGTGAAGGTGACGAGCATCACACTGCAAATCAAAGGTGGACATATCCAGGTTACCACCTTGCAAGCAATCACTCATCCCCCACATCAAGCATGTAACTACCAGGTTGCCCATGGAAGCGGTCGCATGTTGCCATGCCCGATATTCCTCCTCCAACAGACATGGTTGGGTTCGACGACATGGGGAGATTAACTTGAGCCACTTGGACAGAGGGACCATCTGCTGCTAGCCGACTTGACATAGTAGCAGAACACTGATAGTGGACAGCTCTGAAAGTGAGGACGATGACATTGTCAGTGATGATTCTGATGGCTCGTCTCATGAAGAATCTGACAGTGGAATGATTCTCAAGCTTGAAGAGGATTTGCGCCCCATCCTTGTGCATTGCTGTAGGTGGTACTTCTGTGATGTGAGAAATGCCCCACCGCTTTTAAGGTTTTATTGGCTGCATCGACAGATTAGGGTGGTTTGTATATTAACCGGGTTCGCATTTTGCAGGGGGAAAGCGGTAGAACATTCGCTATAACAAACTGTCCAGTCTTTGTGCATAGATCTTGATTTTCTTCATTGACAGGGCAGAGGTGGACCACCGTTATAAACTGTCGGTTTTTGTATTAGTTCCAAGTATTGTCATTGTACATAGGAAAGAGCGGTGGACAACCGCTATAGAAACTGTTCCATTCTTTATTTATATAGTCATGATATTTTGTTGTTAATGAGGGCAGGCGGTGACAACCCGCTATAAGGAAACTGTCCCAGTCTTTGTTATAGTCACATATTGTTGTTGCATTGCATGCAGCGGGGACACCCCGACTATATAAACTGTCCAGTCTTGTATATAGTCACCATATTTGTTGGTGCATGCCGGGCAGCGGGGACCCACCCCCGCTATAGAAACTGTCCACTCTTGTATATAGTCACATATTTTGTTGTTTTTCTGCCTGCAGGGCCAGCGTGTGGACACCGCGATAAAAATGTCCAGTCTTGTCTTATAGTCACCTATTTGGTTTGTTGAATGCAGGGCAGCGGTGGACACCAGCTATAGAAGCTGTCCAGTCTTTGTATAGAGTCACATATTTTGTGTTGCATTCAGGGCAGCGGTGGACACCCGCTATATAAACTGTCCAGTCTTTGTATATAGTGCTATTTTGTTAAATTGCTGCAGGGCAGCGGTGGAACAAAACCCCGTCCGTTCTTTGTGTGCAATATTTGGCCTTTAAAAAGTGGCCTTACGTGGGGTCCTCCACCTGTGCAATTTTTTCCACACTTTGCAATATTATTTTTTAGGATATATCATATGTGCAATTTTACTGTGTCTAATACAAATGTTTTTATGAGGATACTGTGCAATTGGCTCATAATAATGATTCTGTTATATTATTATGTATTTATATTGTATTATTTAATGGAATTCAGTTCTTGGATTACAAATTAATTATAATTCAATAAATAAATGAAGAAAAGACCTAGCTGTGTAACTTTATTGCTATATTATAAAAATGTAGTTAAAGATCTAAAAGTGAAGTTACTAATATGTTCCCATTTGGCCAGCCATATTTTGCGCCATTTTGAATTTCTGGTATTATCTAATGCAAAAAACCTCACACATTCATATGGTCAGAAATATACATCCCATGAGTAAATTACGTTTGTAGTGGTTTTTAGACATATGGATGTGATACAATTCATTACAAAAAAAACGTATTTTGGCGGCCAAATTTTGGCGGCCATTTGAGGCAAAGCACTGAAGTGATACAAAATTGCCGATAGTATTCCTAGATCACAAACATGCAGGTCATGATTTCGAAAATAGCAGTTAAGGCACATTTATTTATTTTTATCAGCATTTTAATTGAGAAGTCGTAATTAGCGGCCATTTGGAGCCTTGTATAATCCGCCACACAGCCAGGTTTTATTTTTGGGAACATCCGAACATCTGTTAGGACATCTAAGGAACCCAAAAAAGTTGGTTTAGTTTAGTCCCCTGGGGGTGGGTGCAACGTGGGGCCCACACATCCCGACAATCTGCCCTGCGGGTGCTTGCAAAGATTAATATCCCAGCAATTAAAGAATGTAATCAAAAGTACTGCCATGGGCTAACATGATATATCATCAACATGCGGTAACGTATTAAACAGTCATAGGACTAATGCGGTTTAAACAAAATTCAGCTAAACACAATCAGTAGCGTTCGAGCCTTAAACATAACACCGAACTTCTGAATGATGGTTTCACATAAAAATGGGCTAGACTTGTTACCCTGCACAAAATCAACTGGATCATGAATCTGATAAACTTGCATCCCCCCCCCCCCCCAGCTGTTGAACTGACTGCAACCAGAAAAACAAAAGAGGCCAAAAAAACAGCAGAAGGCCACTTGGCACAACTAATGTAACCCCCACACCTTGCATTTTTGGAAATGTTTGATCACATCTGGAATCAAATGATAGGCGGGACTAACCAGGGGTATGCCCGAACCAGTCTTGTGCGAAAGCATCAATCTGACTAGTACCAGGGCACCAGAATCTAGAATTAAAAGTGGCTAATTTAGTATTGGCAGTTATCGGCAAACTGTCCACCGAATGAGGACCCCACAAATTATCCCTGATTTGAAATTCAGAAGAAAGAAGAAACTCCCCCGCTCATCGTAATCGTTACTCTCTCTGAGGATCTCCCTCAAAACTTCTCCATCGCTAGAAACCCACTGTATCTGCCAAAGAAATGGAAATGCATCTTACCAAAACTATGTATATGCAAACTAGTTCTTTGTACTTCTGGAATCATTACTTTGCCTTGGTAACTATGGCACCCACAACTGGCCTTATCCGATGCACTTTCACTATTTTCATTTTTAATGGACTCAACAAACGCGTGTATCCAAGGGAAGGGGACTACTTTAGTTCACGCCAGGCTGGAAATTTTACCTTTTTTTTTCTCTTAATCAGACCATTTGGTAAAATCTCATACCGCCACAAACGGCACTCAAGCTCCACAGCCGGTCCTGCTTGCGTCAGAAAAATGACACTGCGGATGGAATAAGAAAAAACAAGAAGCGCTTGTTTAATCCAGTAATTGCTTTCCGAAAACTAACTCTATAATCAAAGGATTAACTGAGGAACATCCTATACATATAGTCCCAGTGCACCTTTTACACGTCTCCATGTGTTAAATATCTGTATCAAAGAGGAAAGAAATCTCCCGAAAACTGGGATAAAATAAAATTTTACCGTAACAGCTTGCATAAATTGCTAGGTGTGATAGGGCAAATGACATCCAAAAACCGATCGATAGAGGAACAAAAAAAAACATCATCTACCCTTCTCTCTGTAACTTGCAAAGAACCCTTCCTTAGAACCATTAGAATCACATGTAACCCGAGCCCAATCTAGACTGAAGTTGGCTCCCAAATAGATTTATCTATGTTTGGTACCAAACCTGCATTTATTAAATCCATCCCTCAATTCTAGCGCTGTTAGTTGCATTTTTCCTCAGTGCATTCCTACCCCAACCATCATCAAGATACAAAACTAATTGTATACATTTCCCCCTCCAATACCTCATCAGGGAGGACCCGTAAGCATTTGGTAAAAATGTTAGGAGCTGTTCCTCAAACAAACGGCAGATGAAGAAGTAAAAATTCTAGTGACCCCTTTACAATCCATATGAGAAGCCCAGAACTTTGTGATGCTCAGAAAAAAATATTTCAATGTGATGAATCTCCTGATTTAAGCGGAAAGAAAACAAAAATCACCTTCTGAAAATATTTCAAGGCATTTCGACCAGTCCTCAAGTTAAATTTTCTCTTTCCCCAAATATTGATTTACAGCCTCACATCCCAAAATCAGCCTATTTTTCCTGATTTCAACCGAACTGATAAGGGATTGACAATGAAGGGGGGAGAGGAGCATTCAGTTACTAAGTTTTACTTAAAAGTTCAAGAATGGCCTCCTCAACAATACTGAATGCCAAAAAAAAAAACGGAAGATTATTATTGCTAAGAAAAGCTGACGATGGAGAGTTCAACAAAAGGGATCTTGTACCCTATTTTAATCAAATCCAGAACTTCTGGATAAGAATGAATAGTATTTTCCAAAAAGTCATAAGCTGATCTAAGCCTTCCTTTCACTATGGACTCTGCCGAAGCCTTGTTCAATTCAAAAATAAAAAGTTTTGGAAATAAAAAATGCTATGGTCGTACCCTGACAAGTCTGGTGGCTCCTCAATCTCGTCCAGACGATGAGATGCAAACATCTGCATGTTTCGTGGGCGACAAGGGGTTCCCCCCCCCCCCCCCCCCCCCCCCCCCCCCCCCCCCCACGGCTTCCCCCGGTACCAGAGGATGAGGTCGAAGCTACCTGACCATAATCTATAAAATAAAAAATAAAAATTCATGCAATATCGTGCGAGCTAGGGCAGACTTTATAGAAAATCAACCAAGAAAAACAAAAATTAAGATAGGACTTCGCTGATCGTCTGGGGAAATTCTGAAATATTTATAAAGCAATCGTGAACACAGAAACGCGAACAGCAAAAGTTTGATCGAAAAATATAAAAAACGGACTTGGTTTGCATACAACTTCATAGACGAGTAAATAAGCTTGAATATACTCGATCTGTCATGTCTCAGTCAAAAATAGATGACATAGATACCAATACTGGTGAACAATACTGTCTATCCGAAGAAACAAATTATCGAACTAGTTGACCCACAAAACTCAACCAAAATTTACCTTCAAAATGATTGTTCCATTACCATGGAGCCGGGGGCGCCGACAACATTTTGGTTGGTTGTTTGTTTGTAGCCTTGGCAGTCTCTCCCAGGCCCAAAACAACCGCACCTGAAGAAAACATCAGAGGGTTTCGGACCGGAGGTACCGGGTCCTCTATTAAAGCTCCACTGCGAAACCTGCTGAGAAGTTACCCCTAGATTGCTGTCTATAATTCGCATTGTAGCCGCGAAAGAAAAAAGATGTCGGCCTGATCCACAGCAGATTAGAGTACGCTTGTAACCTTCCCAGACCTTAGGCTTTCGTCTTGCTTTTAGCAGCCGCCTAGACTGGGCGGAACGAATGCGCTTCATCGTCGATCTGAGGCTAGATCGGTCGGTTAAGTAGGACTCGTCAACTACGGGAACAACCTAAAAAAAGTTAATTAAAATAGGTGATAATTTTAACGGCGTAAGATTAGACATACCAAAAACAACCTATTAAAACAAAACCCAGTATTAGAAGTTGAGTGACCCCGCCATTATAAACACACAAGAAAAATCGATGAAATCTACGAATAAGAAATCGAAACCTATTCAAAATGGCCTCCTAAACAACATGTCACGGCTATAGGGTTAAACAATCAACCTAAAAAAGATCACAAGAAATACAAAAACACATACCCTGAGTCTGAACTTATCGGCGAGCATTATCAGTTTGTTTCTCTTGGTAGATCTTCTTCTATTTCGTCTAAGTGCTCGTCACTTCAACCGCCTTCTTTCAAGTTTGCACTTTTTAGCACCTCCACACCAATTTCAAAGATCTTTCATTGAAAATGGCAACTGGGTTTATTGCTTTGAACCTAAATTGTAATAACTCACTCGACTCTTTAGAGATTCTACCTGTAATAAGGCTTTATCGCTACCTCTTTTGTTTGTTTAATCTCTGAGATGTTGGCCTGAAAAAAAAAAGGGCTTGAAAGCTTCGGGCCAACCAGACTTAACATGTTAGAAGAAACTCCGCTCGGTTAGTGTGGACTCTGTCATGTTCAAAAACTACAGGCTTGCACGCTGCGTATGCAGTACGAGCCGGAAGAAAGAAATACCAACGTCCAGCAGTCCTGGTGACTGCGCATCACTGAGCAAAACCGAGAAAATCAATTACATTACCTGCAACAGATTGATTTTAATACGTCACACGACGATCATCCGTCTACCATAGGAAATGTAATTATAGTAGATTTGGTTTCTCGTCATACTCGTTAACGCCGGTTTTCTCCGGGTACTCCGCTTTCCTTCTGCTTCTAAACTGAGCTCGGGCCATAAATCTGTTCTGGTATATTGTCTCTGGATGTGATGAGCGCCTTAGGGGCAGACGCACACGCCTGATACCGTTTCGGGGATTATGTCGCGCGTTTAAAAATACAAAAAATTGTTAGAATTATTATTATTATCATCATGGGCAAGAGCGCTCTGCATTGTCAAAAAAGGTAAACCTAAAGGCCATTCTTTAGGAATACATTGCCATATATCGCGTAATTAAGCAATAACAGATCTAAACAGATAGTGCAAAAAATGTGCAAAATTAGGACCTCAATCACTTGCGGGGGCGAATGACTTGCACCATTTCTTACCAAAATCACAGCGACTTTTTTAATGCTTTGCCGTACAAAACCAAATTGCTCCATTTACACTATTTTCTAGTTTTGCCACTCTGTATCTGTGAACAGTAGGCTGTAGATAGTAAAACTATACCGTTTGCCTAACTTTATTGATTCGACGAACATATGGTGTGTTTTTTCAAAAATTGTTGGGTATCTTAAAATGTTGGCATTGTAATTCTTGATTGCCCCCACGTTGTTAGAGTACATTTCAGAAATGGCTATCATATTTTGAAGATGATTAGGTATGGAAGCACGATACTAAAGTTAAATTACGTAAATGGAGTATTTTTTTCTTTTAGACACATGTTTTCGGGAATTTCGAGGAGAAAAAACAAAATTGTGCGATTGTTATGTGTAGGGAGACAGGTGGCGGCTGTTGCTCAAGTAAGTGACATATTTTGTTACGGCGGTCGGTAAGTATTTCACACGGTGTAGTTTGTGTCAAAGACTGCGAAAGATACGATCTAAATTAGTGCTGCGCGAGAGATTAATGTTATCAGTCCGTCATAAGAGAGTGTGTAAATGAAAACTAAATCTCAAATATATCGGAAAACGAAACGGGTTCTATGATGTTTTTGCATCGAGGGGTCCGTTGCTATGTCTATTTTGAATTGTTCGATTAATGGGGCGGAAATGTAATTTTCGTTTTGTGGGGTCGGGACTTCGGTTGCCGCAGCACACGGAAAAAAGTTTACACGCAATCTCTAAGGGCGCATCCATTTTTCCAACAATGCACTTTTGATATTTTCCAGTGGTTGAGAATGTTTAACACTTTTCAATTTACGCCATTTTTTTCAAAAAAACAGGATATTACGTCTTACCGGACCGCAGAATGTTTGTCATTCCGTTAAACACACTATTTCTCAACAAATTAAATACCTCGATTTTTTTATTTAAAGATTTAATGGAAAGAGAGTAATAATTAAAGTCTTCTAATTTACACTTTCCTGTTTTTACTTCTTACTGTGTACGCATCCTCGGCCAACGGGGATTCAACAGGGGCGGTGCCAGATTACATCAATGAAAATACATGCTCCTACAAGTAGTGCGTATGGTAAAATCTAAAAAGAGATGTTTCTGGTATGGAGTGTTGGAAATAATTTATTTTGTGACGGAAACATTCCGAGACCGTCTTAAGGGACAAATTTTTAAAGGACCGGGAGGAAAGGATCTTCAAATAAAAAAGCAGAATCATTTACATATTCAACAGGACCATATCTGATCCAGAAGTTTGAAATGACTGTTTCCGTGTTATGATTGTAGCTTGACGACAAGTTTCGTCTGCCGTAAAGCAATATTGAAATCTTATATGAGGCGCCCACTTATGGATACGTACTTAGACAAAAATAATTGAAAAAACAAAGCAGAGATCTATAAGGACTCCAACCATTAATCTGTGAGCTGTGACTCCTACCTATCCACTAGACCATCCTGTGCCGATCCGAATAGAAACCTCTATTGTATTATATACTTCAAAGAATTCTTGTTTCTGGATTGGTTGAAAGTTTGTCACATGTTAAAAATAGATACACTATATCATTGAGGATTAGTGTCGAAAAAAAAACTATTCCGTCCGTCGTAAATAGTCCTTTAAGCCGTAATTATTCTTTTCCCGCGTTAAAGAACGCTCGAAGGTTCATAGATCATGAATAGTGGTGACATTTGATATGTACACGCTCCAGAGACTATTTTCTACCCGCATTCACAATATGGCAGACATCCAGAAAAAATTTATGCCGATCGTAATTAGGAGGATACAAACCCTATGTATTTCTTCCCGGCCTTTCGCAGACGAATATCGTCATCCGAGGTCAACTCTACAATAATAACAACTTGGAGAACGAGTGATTTCCAGGAAAAACGCTGCGTTTATAAGCTGCTGATGATGCGACGAATGGAGATGTATAACAGTGTTCTCCGACCAATACATAAGGCAAGATCAAGTATAGCCTCGCCCTTGCGATTTTCAAAGGGGCAGTGTGAGTGTAAGCTGACGTTGAAGAAATTGATGTCCCCTATGAGAGAGGTCTAGAGCTACCATGTCAACATGACGGAAAAACAGTGCCTTGTAGACGGGCCATTGGTACAAGTGATGAGGTCGCATCAATGGAGAATACAATGCCAAGCGGGGTGGTAAGAAACTCAGTCACACGGACGCTGTAGTTTATGACACGGACAATGAATGTTAAGTTCTGACGTATGACAGTCCTGACGTACGGTACAGCTCGATACCCCAGGTGCAGGTTTAGTTGGGAATTTGGACTCACTTTGAGTCATGATGTTTGCATTAGCCGTTTACGGCACTGTTTCGTATTGACGTTTTTTTTAAATTATCTGAAGATTAAAATAGAAGGGTACATTAAATTTATGGACGAGCGAATAGCATCAAGACATTGGCAAGATGAAGACGGTTAGCTTAGGGCATAGGATATGGGCAGTTAATCTTTAATTTTATTAAATTCTTTAAATCAATCAAGAAACAATGAATATATTGTTTGTTTGCTTCGATCCACAAAGTCATGGTTGAGTAATGGCTTGTGGTGGTGTCAGGATTTATTTCCAGGGGGGTTTAGGGGGCGTAAGGGTGTTTTTTTTGTGCTGGATCCGTCCCCGTGTACCATAATACGGACCGCTCCTAAAATGGACGCGTATTTTGAGGATGGGCGGATGGGACCAGTCAGGGGGTTTGATCATACTAGTATTCGACATGAATGCGATTACATGTTACGTTGTGACTCTCTGTACACGGGACCGGAGGCTTAAAGTCCCCTCGAAAGGGACGGAATGCTTTCATGATCCATTTGCCCAATTCAAGTGAACCATGGAGGAGAGCGGTATTCTGTATTATCAAAGCTGGTATAAAGATCAAATCCCAGATTGATAGTACCCGAAATAAATCCCAGCAAGTGCCACGACCCCACCGGGATTCGACCCCGGTGAATTTTGATGGTCAAATTGCGCCAGACGGCACGCACCCTAAACGCTAGGCCACGCTTCTACCAAATGAATATATTAAAAAAAGCTATATTAAATACAAAAATCTGATACTGCCAAAATTCGAGGCTGGATTAAACCTATGGGCCCTTGGTGACATCAATTAGTATATTTTGCCTTCGGCCTGGTCCCTCAGCCAAAATAGTACTATTGTGTCACCTCGGCCCCTTTTTTTAACCAGAAGTCTCATGGCAGTATTAATATTTGTATTACTATTTCAATGAAGCAAATTCTTGCATATTTCATGGTGGGGATATTGAGATTGGGGTCAATGCCCGGCCTGCGGACTAAGCCTTTGTTGTAAGACAAAACTATTGGTGTCTGATGGTAAAAAGTTACTTTGCAGAATCGACACGACCCACCGGGATTCGAACCCGGGAATTTTATGGTAAAATTTGCGCAGAGGGCAAGCACCCTACCCGCCTAGGCCACGCTCTCCCAAATGCAATACATTAAAAACGTATATTAAACCAAATATATACTGCCAAATTCCGAGGCCTCTGGTTAAAACTATGGGCCCTTGGTGACATCAATAGTAATTTGTGCCTTGGGGCCTGCGTTTTCCTAAGCAAAATAGTACTTTATGTCCCTCGGGCCCATAGTTTTAACCAGAGCCTCATGGAAGCTATATATTGTACTACTATTTCTAAATAAGCAAGGACTTTCTTGCATATTGCATGGTGGGTTGGAGATGATATTGGGGTCAATGTCCACGGCCATGCGGAGACTAAGCCTTTGTTGTAATACAAAACATATTGTTCTATGGTACAAAGTTATTTGTAGAATCGGCTCTACTGAAAATGATGCATTTCAATTCTACAATGGGCTGTTAATGATAGAAGGAATTATGCCATGGTTGGCCGGGATGTCAAATCCGCTTTGCGCTAATCTCTTAATATATACAAGGTTCACCCATTTTTGATGGCCAAATAAAAAACATTAGTTGTGTTTTGTGTGCATTGATATAGGAATGCATTTATTTTTCCAATGCTGTGATAAGGAATGATATTTTGCAGTTTCAAAAGTAAGTTATGTTCAAATAACAACGTGTAATAAAATAATTGCTGGTGTGTTCATCCTGATACTTCATTTGAAACATCCTATTTACTAGCTACATTACTGTACATTGTATGAGTACCATAAACTTTTTTTCCTGTGGCCATTAAAATAATTCCTCTTACCTCTCACGGTGAATGGACAGACCTAAAACTTTTAATGATGTCTCACTTTTTTTTGAAATCTACTATAGATTCAATCACCTTTAGAATTTTGGGCAAGGGCCAACGGTCAATAGACTACGACCATCATTTGGAATAGGTAACGAAGGTACAATAATCATTGAATCGTGCCTATTCGCTCTTAGTACGGTTTCGCCATTTGCAGTGAGAGCCTCGAACGGGGCCTCGAACTTGCAGCAATATGAATGGGAGCACTTACGATAAAGTTCGATCAGGTTCAATTCTTTTTAAACAAAACCGATAGCCTTACAAGAGGCGAATGCATTGTTACATGACATACTCATCTATTCCAGTGTCAGTTCGAGGCTCTTCCTGAAAATGGTGAACCGTGCAAAGGGCGAATTCTTATACAACAGAATTACTGGTTATGGACAAATATTAGCATATCTGTAACTCTTTCACACAATGAGAGCTAGTCCAAACAGTAGTGGAATCACAGGTCACATCAAGGATATTATATAAGCTGGATTGGTATCCCTTTCCTGTGCAGTGTACCGTGCAGTGCACCATGGCTTTTGCGCGCATATACAATATTGACGTTGTGTGTGTGTACACTGTGCGTGTTTTGTGTTTTTGGGGGCTAAGTAGGTTTTTTTTGCGCTTTTTTCAATCCTTGTAACAAAGCGAACACCCTTGGTTAATCTTTTAACAATAATCCAAGCATTTTTCATTCCTTGACCTTTGTATTTTTTATGGACTTACCTCTCCTGGAATTCCGCCCACACTTTCACGACGAACGGGCCACCCTCGCTAACTTTTTTCATTAACATTTTAAAGACAATTCCACAGAGAAATGAACTTAACGACGCTCTCTACTAGTCAGATGGGACTGTGGACTCCCGTGGGATTTCAAGTCATGATAAAGCATCATACCTATTTAGATACCTTAAGTAAAGGTCCCGAAACATAAAAGTTTTGATGGAGAATTCCCAGGGTGGCAGATGGCGGCCATCTTGATTTTTTTTCAAAATGGCTGCCATTTTGGTATATTTTCAAATCATAACGCTAGTTGTGAATGTGCTAGGAAGCTAGTTTTTTGGGTGGCCAAAACCATTCATTATAAAACACCTACAACTCTCTGGAAGCATAAAGAGAGGAGGGAACATTAAGACTGCCAGCCATTTGCTATTTCAAAATGGCCGCCATTACATATTATGGTATACATTTTCATCAGTAATTTTATGATGGCGTTTTCCATACAAATTTAATAGGTACCAGTCTCCATTTAACATTTTAACACCCCGTAATGTCCTCATATTTGGTACCCCGTCGTATTAGTCAAGGGGTACTGTGAATCCCTGTGGTTTTCAAAATGGGGCCTGCCCTTTGGTATATTTTCAGATCATATAACCCGGTTTGAATGATGGCTAGGAAGCAATTTATGGTGCCAAATTCATTTTGAAAAAACCCCTACACCTCTCTGGAAAAAAAAAACAAAAAAAGGATAAATCTAGATAGAAGAGGAACATTAAGACGGCAGCCATTTTTTGTTTTTTTTCAAATGGCCCCAACTACTACCATTTTTTGTATCATTTTCAGCATTAATTTTAGTGTGTTTCATATAAATTTAAGTAATGGTGACAAAGTCTCCATTTATCTAGCAAGAATTTCTATAAAGATGTTTTCTATTTGGTAAGAGTAAAAAATGTCCTTTGCCACCAAAATGCTACAATTATGAAAAAAATGAAAAATTTATCTGGCATCATTTTTGCGAAAGCTATTGGTGTCGTTTAAAAAAACGCACCGGAGGAAAGTTTCCTGTACGGGGGTGCACTAGCCACCCCCCCGCCCATTGGTAAAACAATGGCTCCACTAATAACAAAACACTTGGCACAATATACATAGAACCACCCAATAATCACACCACTGTAGAATAGTAGATCAGCTTAGAGCAGTCCTATTTTGTATGAGAACATTCAAAGCTTCCTGTAGGGTGGTCCATGAGTGCTGTATGAGAGTTGGATGTGGAGTACTCTATTTGGTATGAGATCCTAAAAACTGCATTGTGTGTTGTGTTAAAATGGTATAATCCCACACATATTATTTTATATAAAACCAAGCTCACTATTATAACTCACTTTGCAGGAGTCCTATAAACAGAAACCATATAGGCAGAAATGCCCCTTTTTGATGTCCTGTGGCGTTGGTTTAAAATAAATTGGGTATGAGCCCTACAAATATGGATTCATCACATCATGAGCAAACTCACCAACACCATCAATCCAACGTCGTGTTTATTATTTGTTTATCACAATCATGAAAAATGTTAAGGTTCTAAATCACGGCTGTCATCCTCATCTGCCACGATGGGCCCGGGGACATTAGTTAGGTTCCACAAATGTCTTGAATTTCATCGGACTCGATGGAACACCCAGTAGTTTTTCTCAATACAGTCAGTCCATTATGCATTTGCACTTATTGTCAGATGATGTTTCTGCCACTCTGAGCAGTGAAAGGGCATCTACCTTGACATCATCTGAGCCAAATTCTTCAAGTCCTTCCAAAACTTCAGCTTTCCTTTGTCAGCAAATCTCCCAGTTACATCTGTCCATGATGGCAGGAAAAGGGGGAAGAAATCAGCCGTCTGAGCATCCAGATCATTGAAATAGGGCTATGGTCTTCTTATATACTCTGCGACAAACCATAGTGGTCTATTACAGATGTTTGGGTAGCGCAGAATGGCTAGTATATAGAAAGGACGTCTGTGTATGTGAATACAGTGTGAGTTCCAAAAAAAAACCCTACATTCAGAATAAAATTAATTACAAACAAAAATAGTTAAGAATTGTTTTTTGCTCAAATGTTTGCTATGGCTATAAAGAAGGATAACCAGGCTTTCAGAAAACTTTTATTTGGTGTCATTTGGACTTTGGAGGAAGAAGTTACCCCTATGTTTTGCTGAGAGACTTAAAAAATCCGTTTGCCAATTTTGGAGCCAAACACAGAGCATCTCTTACATAGAGTAACATGGCCTTTATCGGCAGTGTTCGGAGTACAAACATTTACACCAAATTATGTTAAACAATAGAATGTGGAGAGTAATTGAAGGATTATAAAAATATATCCCAGGATTACAAAAGAAAAATGCTAAAGTAAAAAAATGTTCTATTTCCCAATAGAAATTCAAGATAGTCTGGTGAAGACCACAGTTTAACTTTGGTGCACTAGAATTTCATGGTTTTAACCTACAACGAAACCGTTGGAAGCAAAAGTGAAACCATAGAAAGTTTGTGTTATTTCCGCTTGAAAAACACATGCTATATTGTAATTTTAAGTTTTAAATATTCCGATTTATTTACAGAAACTTCAGCTTTACTTCTTCTCGCTTTTATGGACGCTGAGTACTCTGTATTTGTGTACATACTTACCTTAGAGAGATGTAACACAAAAATCTGAGCAGTTCATTATGTTCATGACCTGAGACATTGATATTGAGTGATTTTACAAGTTACTGACTCTTTAATGTTGAACAATGTAATTAATTTTGAAGATATTTTACTTATAATATGTTACACAAAAAATAACCATTTTATTACAACTGATATGTTTTTTGTCAATAAGGACTCGAATACCAACTGAATTGCATATGTGATTGTCTCTGCTATAATGTGTTTTATGGTATACGTAAGTGGTCATTAACCCTCTTTCTTCCCATTGGTAATGGCTAAAATCGTCAACACAACTGAATTTTTAAATTTTTAGGTCTCTCCGCAAAATTGGAATAGTTTCTGAAACCCAAAGTCCGAAGACACCAAAAATAAAAATCTTCGATAGCCTGTTTATCTCTGTAACAACCAAAACAAACTTGAACAACAAATAACGTTTACCCTTTGAAGAAAAATTTTCCTGAATGTAGGGTTTTTATTGACTCACACATGTAGATTCTCAATACAGATTGTGGCATCGAATTATTGTATAGCATTGAGACTATGGAGAATCAGCTTTGTGTGTGTGATTCTTCTTGGATGATGGTGGACCATACATGCCTAATTCCAATTTCTCGTTCAATTCCAAGCAAGAAACAAGGCGCAATCAGAGGGTCGGGGGTCGGCCTCCGAATAGGCTCTGCGCTTTTACGCTATATCATGCGGGGCCCCACGACCACTCAATGTTTTGGAACAATGAGAGTGTACCTAATCCGAAGTTACCCCACCCAATTACTACGGGTAGGCTCATGGTGAATAGGAAATTCAAGCTTGTGATGACATCTTTGCCTCCTCCTTCTCCGGTGCAGTAAATTCAAATTTGGTGAAGTGTGATTGTGCCAATAATTTTTATGCAAATGTGGAAAAGAATGACTATTCTGTCAGTAACTTTGGTTGAATGCTTTCATACGAGTCTGATGATGCAACAAATGCATAAAAAGTGTCAACCAATCCCACCTGTTAAAAATGACCTCAAAAGTTGGGACTCACAGTGGCAAATAAGTGTACAAAAATGTCATTTAACTGCTATTAGTCCCAGCTCTAGTAAAACAATGTTTTTATGGTCATTTTAACATACTCATAAAAGCCGCATGATGTCGACACGTGATAGAAAACTAACATTTGTGGTAATTTACAGTGGCGTACCGATGCAGTCGATTCAGAGGGGGCAAAATTTCCAAGTCGTGTTCGTCCCGTAGACGGGGCAAAATTCTTAAGTCGTCCCGGTGATTTGCTCCAATTAAGTCCGAACTTGACGAAATTCGCGCATAGCGCACGGAATTTGCCCAATTATTTAACTTTATTTTGCCGCACAATTTTAGGCTGAAATTGCCAGGTCGAAATTTCCCAAGAAGAGAGAATGACAATGTATTTTGTCCATATCGTCCCCCCGCGCTTTTTCGAGCCAGAGGTGGCAACTTGCCCCCCTCCCCCCCCCTCCCGGTCGGTACGCCACTGGTGGTAAACTAGGATTCACACAAAGTGGAATGTGGGGCTCATATACCATTAAACAACCCCGCAGTGCATTTTTAACAGAAGTGTAATTATATTTTCGCTGTATTTTATTTGGTCACATCTACCTCATCTATCTGCTTGACATAGGATTATTTCAAATGGTTATAGCGCGCTTGTTCTTGATAAATCAACATTCTTTGTACTCATCTCAATCAACAATTCCACATGCACTTTTAAAGACTCATACCACAGACTAGCTCCACATCGCAGTTAAAATACAACACTCATTGACTACCCTACAGGCAGTTTTTAATGATCATACAAAATATACTGCGCTCAGTTCTTGAGTGGTGTAAAATCATGGGTTGTTCTATTTACATCGGGCAGTGTTTTATTATTTTCTTTACACAGTTTACTCGGATGTTAGTATGTTTGTAAGTAGAATTCATCGCCACTCGGCCCATTCCAATATCAATGCACGGCTTTAACAAGGATACTATAAGTGCATTTATCTTTCGCGGTCATTGACATCACGTCACTGCTATTTGCAGTGGCCAAAGCATAAACGCGTGAGCTTTGATTGAAAGTACTGGCGGTTTAACGTGTGGCAGGAGATATTTCATCTAGACTCTACTCCACCGGTACAATGTGTTTAAAATAATAAGGTCATTTACTCTCTTCAGCCAAGTATTACACGCTTTATTGCGTTGTTGTCTGTGGAGCACGGACTTTACTGATGTAAAAGAAGATATAATGCTGGGCTCCATAGACTACAATGAATAATGTGTGAAGTCCACTGAATCAAGTGCCCTATTCTTTAACATTGTAGGTGGACTATTGTCCGGCAGACTATAAAAACTTCTACACTCGGTGTAGAAGAACCATTGTCCGGCGTATTCATAAGATCCCGGGAACAATGGTGAACATAGGGCAGTCGATCCAGTTGACTCTTCACGCACCATTAGTTTCACGCTTTATTCTGAAGCCCGGACAATGGCTCCCGCCGGACTAATCTGCTTTCACCCCGGCACTTAGATTGACGAGTAAAATACCTGCCTGACCGTGTTTGATAATCGCTGACCTCGTTTTTTGTAAGCCAAATGTCACTAGAGCATTCAGGTCTAAATGCCGCTATGAATACCTTGTATTGAAATAAAGTTTACACAAAACTGACTTTTACAGTGTCCAAACTGCAGCCATTTGAAATACAATTATAACAGATGAAAAGGAAGAATTACTATTTACTCTCACAACAAATCCAAACATCTTTATATACACCTTGACTAGTTAAATGGAGACTGTTCCACTAAAATTAATTTGTATGAAACTCACCACTAATTTTCTGCTGAAAATGTACACTAAACATGGTAATTGGCAGCCAATTTGAAAAAAAACAAAATGGCTGCCGGTCCTTTACATGTTCATCTTGTCCTTTTCCAGTGTGTTAACATAAAAGTTCGTCGGCAACCAAACTCGCGTCCTAGCACATTCACACTCGAGTTATGATTTGAAAATATACCAAAATGGGCGGCCATTTTGAAAATTCAGATGTCTTGCCATCTGCCACCCCTGGGAATTCTCCATCAAAGTTTTTCTTGTTCTCCTGGGACCTACTCCAGTGTCTAAATAGGTGTGATGCTTTACATCATTGAAATCCCACGGGACTTCATATCAACCACAGTCCCCCTAAACTATACGGTCAACTTGGACCCGAAACTCTCAGCGCCCAGACTCTAACAATATTTTGGTTTTGGTGATTTCGTACAATCCATTTTCGTGCTTGGTCTCCTACATGCTATTGCTATTACTTGCTATCCTCCTCATTTTATGACTTAGTATATTTAATTTCTCTATTTCTCTAGAGAAAGATTCCGAGCAGAGAAAGTATCTTGTTTTATATAATACAAGAGATAAATGAAAATCTCCCTATGTGTGCTTCATATGATGCGAGGTGTTTACAACTACAGTTTTAGAACCATTTCTCTAGAAAAGCTAACTATAGATTTGGGGATTTTCCAACTATTTCAAAACCACAAAGATTGCATCATACTTAATCCCAATTGTCATAAGTGAACCTTTCTATTGGATAAGTAAATTGATGTCATTTATGTGAGAATCCACAGGATGATGTAAGGTACTGTAATGGCCTATTATTAGATACTAGGGAACCTAACTAGAGAAAATACAATAACTTGCCAGTAGGTAAATCAATTTTTGATCTTCTAAATATAGTCTGTGCAGACATATCACAGACCAATTGCATATATAGATCTACCGGAACTTAAAAGCTATTTTGTGACTGATTTTTCTTTAAACACAGTTTATCGGATGTTAGTAATGTTGTAAGGTAGAATTCCTTCTCCACTTGCCCTTTCCAATACAATTCACGATTATGAACAAGGATACTATAAGTGCATGTATCTTTCTCGGTCAGTGACACACTGCGATATTCAGTGGCCAAAGCATTAAACCGTGAGCCTTGATTGAAAATACTGCGTTTAACGTGGCCGGAGATATAGTCATCTAGACTCATACTCCACCGGTACAATGGTGAAGAATATAAGGTCAGTTGACTCTTCAGCCACATTAGTTTCAGCGCTTTATTGCGTTGTTGTCTGTGGAGCACGGATTTTTTACACTGATGTAAAGAAGATATAATCTGGATGGGCTCCATAACACAGAATAAATTTTGAAGCGTCAACGAATCATGCCGCTTTCCTTTACGTTGTGGTGGACGTATGATTCCGGCGAAGACTAAAAAACTAAGTAATATAAAAACGTTCTACACCGGTGTTTAAAAGAAGTGAACATTTTGTCCGGCTGTATTCATAGTCCGGGAACAATGTGAACAATAGGGCAAGGTCGATTCATTTGACTCTTCACGCAACCATTAGTTTGTCACCCTTTATTCCGTTCTCGTCTATGTAGCCCCGGACTATGGCTCCCACCGGACGATATCTGCTTTCACACCGGCCTTAGATTACGATAAAATACCTGCCTGCCGTGTTGATATCGGCTGACCTCGTGGAATCCAAAATGCACTATAAGGCATTTCAAGGTCTAAATGCCCCTATGAGACCTTGTATTGAAAATAAGTTACACAAAAAATTACTTTACAGTGTCAAAATGGCGGCCTTTTTGAAAATACAAATTATACAAGATGACAGGAAGAATTACTATTTACTCTGCACCAAATCCAAACATCTTTATAATACACCTTGACTATTAATGGAGACTGTATGGCCACTAAAATTAATTTGGTATTAAACTCCCACTAAAATTTCTTCTGCAAATGTTACAATCACCATGGTAATTGGCAGCCATTTTGAAAAACAATGGCTGCCGGTCTTAATGTTTCCATCCGTGTCCTTTCCCGTGTTTTTAACATAAAAGTTTTCGGCACCAAAACTAAGCGTCCCTAGCACATTCACAACTCTAGTGATGATTTTGAAAATAATAACCAAAATGAGCGGCCCTTTTGAAAACATCAGATGGCTGCCATCTGCCACCCCTGTCAATTCTCCATCAAAGTTTTTTCTTTTCTCTGTGACCTCTCACGGTGTCTACATATGTGTGATGCTTAATCATTGAAATCCCACCGGTACTTCATAGCAAACCACAGTCCCCCTACTATACGGTCAACTTGGACCCGACCTCCTCAGCGCCCAGACTCTAATAATTTTGGTTTTGTGATTTTCTACATCATTTCGTTGCTGGTCGTCCTACTTGCTATTGCTAATTACTTGTATCCTCATTTATGATTAAAGTATTATTTAATTTCTCTATTTCTCTAGAGAAAGATTCCGAGCAGAGACGTATCTGTTTTCTTATACAAAGATAAATGAAATCTCCCTATTGTGTTCTTCAGTGATGCGAGGTGGTTTAAAACTATACAAGTTTTAGAGACATTTCTGAAAAGCTCTATAGATTGGGGATTTTTTTCCCAACTATGTTGCAAATCAAAGATTGCATCATAGCTAGATCCCAATGATGTCATCATGGAACCTTTCTATTGGATAATGTAGATGATGATCATTTCTGTGAGATCCCAAAAGGAGATGTAAGGTTACTGTAATGCCTTTATTAGATCTAGGGAAAACCTAACTAAAGAAACTACAGAATACGTTTGCCAGAGTTAAAATCAATTTTGATCTTCATAAATGATAGATCTGTGCAGTACAAAGCACAGGACCAATTGATATTAGAGATACTACAGGAACTTAAAAGCTATTTTGACTGATGTCATCTTGAAGCCAAGAGAGCTTCAGTTTGGAGTCAAAATGGATTCCAGTTTGTGGTCCCCTGAAGGTGGACAGGCCTACTTTGTGGGAATACGTTGGTGGAATTACTGCTGAAGTATTGTATTTGTTGTCGGAAAAAGGGAATTATAGACCCTGTCGTCCCTGGGACTGCAGGACACTGTTTCCGAACAGGCAATAGTTTCTGGAGAAGAGTCCCATTGATATATTATTGTGGAATATTGACGTTGCATGCTGTGTTTTGAGTCTTGTCGCTGTGAGGACATATCAACTTGAACGCAACGCTACTTTCATCCTTGTGAACTTCAGAGTGGACATACCCTTATAAATAGCATTCTGTAATGAATTGTTATTGCCATTGTATTTGCTTTTGGACCATTCCAATGCTTGAACCGTCATTAAATCACAACAAAATAAGATAGATTTTGTTGTTATAATAAAATTTCAAATACCTGTTACCAAGGCTCATTTGTTGAGATTTAAGTGGTATTCTGACTTCCTCGTGATCCCGGTGATGCTGTAACAATATATACGAGGGACGAATGTGAAACCTTGTGACCGTTATGGCTAAAACCGACGACTTGTGCTGAATACTCACGGTAGGGAGCTTCCAGTTCGTGATCCCATGTTTAGAAACAGGAGTTTCCTAAGCCGAACCCCGGGATTCCGTCAATACGAGGTCTAATGCGTCCACTGCCGGGGATCCGGTACCCGGGGGGGGGCGAGGGATGGCAATCGATATGCACATTTCAAAAAAAAAAAAAAAACACCAATCTTGGGAGGATTTAGTGGTGTGCTCTCTATAAAGTTTTGAAGACGGGGTTGAAAATTCATGCCGCGAATGAAAAACCAAGTGTTCCCAGTGTTACCCGTAGCTACAAATGTCATCAGCAGAACAGGTCAAGAGCCAGGTAGAGTTTGTTTCATATTTGTAATTATCTGATGCATGCATCATAGAGGCCCACCCGAAGCCAAGAATAAAGCCGCTCGATCCCATCGTTCCATTGAACACAGGGTTTTTCTATCTCTCATTGTTTCTGGTTTCGCCTTTCCACACGATCTGGAAATATTTATGATAGTTCAGTTCAAGTTTTATTCAGCTACTATCGTACATGACAGAAAAGTATCTATACAGTAAATATATGACAGTAACATACCGCGTATCAAGTGTAAACTGTACTAAGAGGAACAGGTGCGGAATATGATAAGCTAGGACCAGTAATGGCCCCACCCGATAGGCTTATAGTGCTTGCTGTCCCTGAATTTCCATAAAGTAAAATATACTCACTATTACAATAATTAGCAATATTACAAAAATGACTCAGTAAGGATGATATAAAATATTTCATAGGTCAATTACATAACAAAAAACAAAAACTAAACTAGACAAACACTTAACGGGATACAGTATACGGGAATTGGACAAGAAATACGACTTTCTCAACTAATTGCTGAGGTATTAGTTACTATTGCATAATGAGAAAGCAGAGGTTGAAGAGTAGAGGTGAGGAAAAACAAGGCCTAAAGAAAATAGAAATGAGATGAAAAAAAAGTGCGGGCGAAAGTCTTGGAGTAATTTATTAAATTATACGGTTGATGAAATGTTTTTCAGTTGAGCTTTAAAAGTAATTTTTGTTTGTAATTGTAGTGATAGATTCTGGGAGATCATTCCAAGTTTTGTCGCCGTGATACTGAAAAAAAAAAAATAAAGGCGTTTCAGAGGTAGATTTTGGGAGAGGAAAGATAAGTTTGTCCCGGCTTGTCTGGTGTTATATCTGTGGATCTGGTCTGTTTTTGGTAATATTGCTGAGTTTCGAGGTTCGGAGGTTAAGTGATTGTTGTGAAAGTCGACTGAGAGCGCTGTTTGAAGTATGGTTTAGGTGCTCTACGTAAGTTGTTTTTTCAGTGAGTGAAATAATGCCGTATGAGTGCTGGGTGGTGAGTTTGTGATAGTGGCGAATGGCCCATTTCTGTGTGATTGTTTAGTTTGGTGAGCCGTGAATGCTAGTTGGAGGCCCCATGATGTTACAGTACTAAAGGTATAGGAGAACTACGTGTGTTTTAAAGTGCTTTTAAGGTGTAGTCTGGTAGGAGGTGTTTAACTCTGTAGATGTACCAATTGCGTGAGACGCATTGGTAGTGACAGAGTTAATGTGTTTCATTCCATGTAAGTTTGTCGTCGATTGTAATGCCAAGACTTTTTGGTTGAGTGTACCTGGGAGATTTCTGGTTATCTAAGTGTTAATTTTATTTGTGATTGTGTGGTGTGTAGAAGAAAAAAGCATTAGTTAGTTTTTTAAAACATTGAGAGAAAGTTTGTAGCCCGAAACCAATCATTGATTTTTGCGAGTTCATGATTCCATGTTGTCAAAAGTGCATTAATGTTTAGAGTTTGAGAGAAAATGTTTGTGTCATCTGCAAATCATATTATTTAGTGTTTTAGAGATGTTGGTGATGTCGTGCTTAATGATGAAAAGTATGGGGTCCAAGGATGAGCCTTGCGGACGCCACTGTATAGGTTTGATTGAATGATGGCAATTGAATGTACATGACTGATTGTGAGCGGTTAGTAATGTAACTCCTGCCACTCCAAGGCCGAACTCCACGACACTCGTAATGATAAGCTTGTGAAGAAGACTGTTGTGGTCAATGGGGTCGAAAGCCTTGGAGAATCCGGAATAACCCCCATGGGTGTGAAGTTTATTTTTTAGTGCAGGCGGTTGAGGTTGGTGTTAGTTCAAGGATTGCCATGTAAGTTGATTGTTTGGGCCTAAAACCGTAGTGTTCATCGACAAGAATGTTGTGCTTATTGAAGAATGTAAGACAAGACGTGTGTACATGATTTTTTTTCAAGTAGTTTTGAAAAAGTGGAAAGAAACAAAATGCCTGTAATTTTGGGCAATGTTATGTGCTTCTTGTTTTTGTAATTGGAATGACCTTTGGCTGATTTTGAGGTGGTCTGGGAAAGTTCCGGTGAAATGATGGGTTAAATAGGTGCAGCAGAGGCGAAATGAGGTTATCATATGATTTGTTTAGCATCCAGGATCTATCGTGTCGTACCAGCACTTTTACCAGGTTACAACGATGGGCGATGTTTGTGCATTTCATCTACAGTAACTGATTCAGAAAAATTGAAGTGAAATGTTGTTTTTGGACGTGTTTATTAATGAGTTTTGGGAAGTGGATTTTGTATAGCCAAGTTTTTGCCCAGGTTAGTGAATTGGTCGTTGAATGCGTTAGCTTTGTCCAAGCAGGTCAGTTATCTGCTTATTATGATGAGTGAAAGTTCAGGGATTTGGTTATGGTACCTTCCTGCTGCCTAGAATGGTTGTTTGAGGAATGTCCAGGTTTTGGTCAAGATCATTTTGAGTTTCTTCTGAATTGTTTCTGTGTTTGTGTTTTTTCTTGGCAATAATGACGAATATGTGAGTTAATTTGTTTTTGTATTCTTTGTATTTTTTGTTTGGTTGCTGGTGTGTTTTTGTAGAGGCCGTGCTTTGTTTGATTGCCTTGGAATTGCTGTTGTCATCCAGGGCGCTTATGGTTACAGATTTTTTCAGGTTACTTCTTTTGTAGGGGGAATGATTCGTTGTAATGTTTGGTATAAGTTTGTATGAAGTTGCTTGTAGCAATGTTAGGGGTCATTTCTGTGAGTATATGTGCCCATGATTCAGTGGTTATCTACGGTTAAATGTGGCGAATGTGTGATCTCTGTATCACGTTTAGTGATTTGTTGTTTTTGTGGCATGCTTATGCTTGATTGATGTAATGAGGAATATTTGGAAGTGATCTGTCGTGTCAGTGACAAATATCCCGGTGTGGATTCTGTGTCAGTGGAGTTTGTGATAATGTTTTCTATGAGCGTGCTGTGTTAAGCGTAATTCTTGTAGGTCTGTTTAATTTTGGGGGATAAAGAGAGTTTACAAGTGATGTGTTGATAAATCATTAATGTGTGGATGAGTGGAATATTGAGAAGATTGATATTAAAGTCACCCACAATATAGACGTCACGGTTGGGTTTATTTCGTTTCCGTGAGAAGCTGCTCGAAGCTGTTGTTAAAATTTTGGATTGTGTGTGCATGCAATCTGTAAATAATTCCGACATTACTGTGTTTGGTCTATTGTTTGTGTTAATGGTGAGATCGATGAAAAGTTAGTCAAATTCTGGTCCTGGTTGTTGTGTCAAGATTTTGTATTAGAGGTGATCTTTTTTTATATGTAAGACAACTCCCCTTCCTCTGCCGTGAGCGGTCCTGAAATGTACGTGTAGCCATTAAGTGAGGTGGTGACTTTGGTGTTGTAAGCATGTTTCTGAGAGCTAAACAGAGAAAGAGTGGTTGAGGTGATCAATGTAGTTGTGATTTCTTCAATGGAATTTTGTGATACTACGACAGTTGAAGTGAATATAGAACATGAGTCATTGCTTGATGTTTTTATTTAGTGTGTTGAAGCTGTCGTCAGTGTGATAGCGGGATTCGAGAACCAGAATGGTTTTTGGGTGTGATGAAGGAAGGGTGGTCACATTTTGAGATGATATGGGGTCTGTAACGGGTTGATGCAAATGGAATTAAGTTAAGTTGAATGATGTTCAATTTATTGTTGGTGAAAAATTCAATTAGTATGGCGCGAAGGTCTTCGTCGTCGTGAAGCTGGTGGTTGAATGGCAGTTCGTAATATGTCAGCAGGGACGGGCATACTGAAAAGGATCAATCAAAGGAAAATAATAGCGAGGGGGGTTAAGAAGGAGAGCGCGCCTGGGAGAGAGAGAGAGAGCACGAGCAAGAAAGAGCGCCCGGGTTGGGTGAGGTAGATTGAAAAAGGACGACAGTTGGAAGAGGCAAATGAGAAACCGGGTATATAAAGTCCAGGCAATACCTATAAACAAGATTGTTGACAAGTCAAACAAGACTAAAGCAATGAAAGCACAAGCCCAGATAAGCGACCGATTGCTAATAATGAAAGTTTGAATTATGTTGCACTTTTTAGCGCGGCTTTAAATGGTCTATGGTGCGTTATCGTGTGCCTTGAAGGGCGACGAGATTTTTTGTTAAGCAATATCGATTGATAGTTTGATAATTCTCTTCTCCCTACATCTAGCAAGCAACGAACTATTTTGGGCCCGAATGTTATCCGCACTTTTTCGTAATTTAGGGAGAATATCGATCGGAAACCGGTGACCGACACGATGCTATACACACACACCGCAGCCAGCAAGTCTTCCCAACGTCCCGCTGTGCATGGATTCACCAACTCAAGGTCCACGACATGCTGCCATTTCAAAACACAGACATTTACTTGGCATTTCCCAAGAAAAAGCGATGACCGTTAGGAATTTTTTTGTCTAAAATTGGTTCCTTTTATACCACCCGAAAAACCGTTCAACAGAAAAACTCTAACCGGTCAATATTTTTGTGTAAAACCTTATAAATAAACCCGAATAGAATTTCCCCACAGACGCCTACTAAAGTCTGTTGTAGAGACTTCTATTTTGAACAATGACACTCATAACAATAGCCATTTAGGCAATAATTTTCGTTTTAACGTGGAAATTTCTGGACAAGCTGTAAAATGTCAGGATTGGTGCAAAAATGTGTCTCAATATGGTAAAAAACTTCATGGTACAATTCAACAATATTTTTTTTCAGAATAAGGGGGGGGCAAAGTTTGTACAGGGTAAAATTAACAAAATCATTATAATTGTCCTTAAATGTGTTCCAACAGTTTTGTCATGTCCCCAGGATCAATAAAAGGTATAGTGTGCCCTATCTACAACCTGTAGTGTTACGTCCTACAGACCTACATCCTTCAAGGTCTCCTGGGGGTAACTATTTCAAAATGATCCAATTTCATTGAAACCAATTCGAATTGCTCGTAGAGTCATAGTAAAACAGAAAAATTGTTCATTCAATCACCTACATGATTAAATATTGACATATAAGCAGAAAGCAGTGCCCCCATAGAGCCTGTAGAACACCATCACACTTGGCCCTGTAATTTTTCATTATGACCATCACCTGTTTAGATATTTCAATTTGGTGTTTTTCCATGTACAACTAGATGAAGAATTTTTCACATCTTTTCAGAAGAATCCGACCATTCTGAAAATGTACCCCCAGGAGACCTTGAGCCTTTTTTACATATAGTTATTAAACTACAAGCATAGAATAGGGCAAACTATACCTTTTTTAAAATCCTTGGGACATGACAAAATGTTGGAACACATTTAAGGACAATTGAAATATTTCGTAATTTTACCACCCCTGTACAAACTTTGCCCCCTGATTTCTGAAAATGCACAAAGGGGATTTTGGGGACTTTTAGTAATTATTCAGACACATTTTTCTCGCACCATGTCTTGACATTTTCAGCTTGTTCCCCAGAGGAATTTTCCACCTTTCATTGTTTATTTTATTAATACTCTTTGCCTATAGCGGGATTTGTCGGCTGCTGTGATACACAACACACTTCCTGACACAATTCTCTATAGCTGATGATTTAGGTGACGAGCGCCGTGAAATATTTTTGCACAATCATTCACAGAGACCTGTGTATCACTATGGGTTGCGTAATCGTCCTAGAACAAACCGTTTGGGTCACATAATCTATTGTTTATAGACACGATAACATTCATTACAAGGCAAAATATTTTTGCAAAAAACCTTCTAATATTTCATCACCGAATCACTTCTCCAGGTCGATGGCCCCCGTCAGCGGACGTCGATGGACGTCATAGTTTTGTTTTGAAAGTTCGAGGTGAAGGCTTTCCGTCAACTTCTTTCAATCTCAAGCACATTCATAGTTGTTTTCTTGTCCCCCTCAATTGGGCGCCCCTTGACGTTTTTTCTAGTTACGTGTGGGTAGCCACGTTATTCAATTTGTGCTGGGGATAAGGAGTAACCACACCCCATTTGTTGTCCTTTTTATTTTTCCTGTGGTGGCATGAGGGCTCTTCTGAATGTATCGATAGCTTTAGGCGTAAGTGCGGTATTATTCACCACTATATTGC
>JAMKCH010002798.1:0-37419 GCA_023653785.1 Ophioderma brevispina
CAATGTTCTCAAGAAATTCAACCACTTACATCGCGCTTTCTATCGAATTTCGTTGCTATTGCCGAGTCTAGCGATTGGCTAAAATATCACATTTAGTTACCTTGATTGTAATTCTATCCATTGGGATCATCGTAAGTAACTTCTGTCGTCTATTTGCCCACGTGCATCGTCTCACTTGCACAAGATGGCAGCCACATTATTATGGTATTTATTACTATAGCCTAGGAAAATGGATTGGAAATGAGTACAATATTTTTCCAGCCTTCCTCAAATTGACGCGTAGCTTGGCTATCATGAACGGTAAGGTTTTTAATGTATTTTAGGGGCCTATTTCTGCCTTGTCATATGTAGGTCGTGCACGATTATTACCCGGGGGGGGGGTTCTCAAGGGTTTGGTTGGGCATCCCTGCTCGTTCCAGGGGTTCTAAAGTGACCCCTAACGGACCAATTTTCAGTGAAAATATACCCTACCGGGACCATTATCAGTGAAAATATACCCATGTTTAGTGAAAATAGACCCCTAACGGGACCAATTTGCGGTAAAGATTATCCCCAGCTGGACCTGCTTCATATGAATAAAAAATATACCTTTTAAAGAACCAATATGTGAGAAAATATTTTTTTTATGTTGTTTTGTTATTTTGAAAATTTACACACTGCAGGTTTTTTTTAAACTTGACAGGTTAAGTTAATTTTCCCATTTTTCAATGAGCCAGTCAACAATCTACCTAACTTGATACCCCTAGCGGACTAGAACTTGTTATTGTTAATTGATACCCCTAAGCGGTAGTCCCGCATTTGCAGCTAGTCCCCTCTTTTTTTGGAACGAGCATGGGTACCCGCCAGAACCCAAGAACCCCCCCCCCCCCCCCCAGGGGATTCTTATTGATAAATGTAAATGCATTTTTTTTAACCGCCAGTCTGAGTGTACTACACACATTGTGGTAGTCCGTCGCTATGATAAATAAAATGGAAACCAGGATAGCGACCCAACTACGTCATGGCGAGTCACACTAACTTCGAGCTTGTTTGATAAGCCTGTCCACGAGCTCACACGGCCGTAAACTATGACGCTCAACGGGGGGTAACGCGCTAACCACGACTAAACAATAAGGAAATCTTAGGTTTTAAACTTCGAGTAAACTTCAGTTTGTCCTAAACCACGAGTGCGTCCGCACGGGCACTAACTACAAGTTAAACTTCGAAATTAAAACTACGATGTAAAACTTTTAAGTTTAGACCAGGCCTCGTCTAACACCCCTTAATATAATGTACTGTCTCAAAATAAAAACACTCATGAGCCTAAACATTTGCACTCATTTTTTTGATACCCAGATTAGTATTTCATTTACTGAGAGGAACAGTTAAAGGTCCATGGTCCTTCCGATTGCTATAGCCTCATCCCCAGAACCCGATTTTACCGATTGGTCAAAAATTTGGATCAGAAAAAGTTTACTATTGTCTCCATTTACCCTGTGACATCTTAGGCCTAAAGGATTGTGGTTTGGAAGATATGAGTGAAAATATTCCACATTTTTTTGGTTGACCATATCATTTTTACACAGTACTCTGTGTGGCTTAAAAATAACGTTTTGCACTCTCACATCAAACTGGATTTAAATATCGGCGCAAACATTTTACCATGTGATTTTTGGGGTAAAAGCCATTCTCTCATGATGAAAACTTCATATACTTAAATCAGGCATCCCCCTTAACCTTTTGAGTTGACATTTATAATAACATACAGCACATTTAATGGTGAATCAGCAAAGCACTTGATTACTATCCAAAGAAAACACACAATAGTTTGATTAAAATTTGAAATAAACACTAATCCAATACAAGGGGATGATGAATGATGGAATTCCTCAATCCTTATTACAACAACTCTGGTACTTAGCCTTTGATAAGCATCCAGTTTTTTAAGTTATGTTTTCTTACAAATTTCCATTTATATGGCAAAGAGTTTGGTGTTTCGAAGACCCATACCTCAAACACAGACCCCAGACCTCGAAACACCAGAACCCGGAAGTGCAATTCACTATCCCCCGGGTCTGGTGTTTCGAGGTCGGTGTTCGAAACACCCGGGGGGGATGTCTCGAAAGACCAACCTCGAAACAAACAACAGACCCAGCCTCTCGAACTCAGACCCGAAAGTGAATTCACTTCCGGGTCTGAGGTCCCTGTTGTTTCGAGGTCTGGTCTTTCGAACACCCCCACTGTGTTTCGAAACACCAGACCCGAAACACAACATCAGGCCCGGAAGTGAATTCTCTTCAGGGTCTGAGGTCTAGGTGTTGTTTGATTCTGGTGTTTCGAAACATCCCATCCCCCCCCGGGTGTTTCTAAACCCGAACCTCGAACCCAGACCTCATCGAAAGACCAACCCGGAAGTGAATTCACTTCCGGGTCTGGTGTTTTTTCGAGGTCTGTGTTTCGATATTGTGTAAGTTTAACCGCAATGTGTCGTGAAGTTAATCACTGAAGTCCCAAGTATTTAGCCCGAATAGGCCATGAGGAAGCGTTCTTCCTTAATTCGTACTGAACATTGTGTATTTATCTTACGCTGCGCTTGCAGGCCTACAATTAATTTTACATTGCGAGGTGCATCCAGCATTCTAAGCGTATACTATAGCCATGCCTGTACCATGTTGGAAATACGGCAGAACGTTCACGGGCAAAACATGGTCGCCGAAGTTGTATTCGATGCTCAATCAGTTTAATAATAATATTTGGCGATCTTTAAGCAATTTTTAAGACAAATTGCATGATTCTGCTCCGGCTGAAAACAGCCAATTTAATAATTACGAATTTTGGGGGTAGTTTCATAAGAATGCTTGCATTTAAAAAGGAAAGGATGTGAAATAGCTTGGAATGTGGCGGGTGGGGGGGGGGGGGGGAGGGGCGTGGGACTGACGTAACCTGAAAATGGAGGTCTTTAGAGAACTGAAATCCGGTGAATAAGGTCTTGTAGAACTGTAAGGGAAGTAAATTCGGGGTCTGTGGAACTGATTTTCCTCATAATCAAGCTTGAGGAACTGCAGATTATGTTAAAAATAAGGATCTTGCGGACTTGCATTTCAAAAGGGTAGGGAATGTGTTCGAAAGCATTAAAAACAAGTGTTAACTCAGCAGATAACACATTTTTTAACACTTTGGGCGCAAATTCCGTCAAGTACTTGTTTAGGGTAGCTAATTGCGCTGCTGATACGTGTTAGGGGTGAAAATTCAAGCTTCGAAAATACGTATTTAGGGTGCTTTTTGTGATTGCTTGGACACGGATGATACCCCCTTGTCATTGAGAGGTGGCCCCGGGTTTTGACCCTGATTTTTAACCGATTTTCTCAATATTGTTTTTTTGTGTTCTGGCTGTAACTTTGGCATCTTCTCGTTAGGATTTTCAATAATAAGAGTCAAAAGTATCAATATTAATAACATTACATAGACTGTGTGATGATTTGATGTATAGTAATGCATTATTAAAAAAAATCCGCCCGCCCTACCCTATTTTGCACTGGCCCGTTACTCCAATACAACAATTTTTTTGGCCTAATAGCGAGAACCTCTGTGGTTGACCTGCACGTGAACTGTGACAAGAATGATCGTGGTTGCCATAGTTACCAACCGCAAAGTCCTCAAAAGAGGGGTGAGGTCGCGCGGTCGACTGCTATCATCACTGGTCGCCAAGTTAAATCAAGTTAAATCTATCTACTTGGCTTTTTAATTTTATGTAATCAATTGAACATTTTCCCGTACCGTTCACAGCACTGTTGGTACCAGTTTTTGTACATTATCAAGAAAAAAATTGAACAAAAACATACTCTTCAAAGGGTTTGAAATTTCACTCTTTTCGGAGTGGGCCCTGTATTCACTCTAAAAAGAGTGAAATTCACTCTTTTGCATTTAGAGAGCACATTTAGGAACATGGAATATTATAAATGGCATGGCAAATTTTCCACTCACAATGCAAAAGGCAGTACGTACGTACTACCTCAATATCTGCCCACACATGGACCCTCAAAAGTAGACCAATTTTAATTATAGGATACAGACTCACGTATGATAACAACCCTGCCATACCCAAGCCCACATTTGCCCGGCTTGCCCACAAACTGAAACTGGGCGTCGAATTCCTCACATTGGGTGAAATCTGACTTTGGAATTCCTTCCGTTCCGGTCTGTGTTTTCGAGGTCTGGTGTTTCGAGACATCCCCCCGGGTGTTTCGAACCACCAGGCCTCGACACACCAGACCTCAGACCCGGAAGTGATTCATTTCCGGGTCTGGTGTTTCGAGGTCTGGGTTTCGAAACCCGGGGGGGATGTCTCGGAAAGACCAGACCTCTAAACAACAACCTCAGAACCGGAAGTAGTGAATGAATTCCGGTCTTGTTGTTCGGGTCTGGTCTTTGAAAACATCCCCCCGGGTTGTTTCGAAACACCAGACCTCGAAACCCCAGGACCGAAGTGTTCACTTCCGGGTCTGGTGTTTCGAGGGGTCTCTGGGGTCTGTGGTTTCGAGGTCTGGTCTTTGGAAACACCACCCATCTACATGTTTCATTTCTTACAAATGAAACTTCCAGAAGTTTCATGTGTTATCGGTTCTATTTTTAAGTGCAGGTAATCAAAATTGAAGTTTTGCAGGACTAATGGTAACAATCCGCGAGAAAAGAAAAATGAGAGTTGAGGAGAGAGAAAAGCTGACATCGGGGGTGCTCTCCCATCATGACAATGCCGCGGTCCATAAGTCTATGGTAGCCATGCCTTCAATCCATCAGTGTGGCTTAAATCTGGTAGAACATCCCGCCTATTCACCGAATTGGCACCGTCTGAATACTATCTCTTCCCAAACAGATGAAATAGGAACTCTTCAACTTTTTAAATTTTCTCGGTTAAATTGCTTCCATAGGTCCGCAAAAATTCTCAAGGTTTGATTACCTGAAGTTAAAAAATAGAAAATATAAACTTGATGAAACTTCTGGAATTTTCATTTGAAAGAATGAAACTATAGACGGTGTAAATTTGAACTTTGTAGCATATCCCTTTCTACAATAGGCTTAAAACTTATCAATCACCCCTTAGGATATTCAGAAAAAAACCGTATTCAGTGGTGATCAGCTGATCAGTTGTTTACATTGGTATTTTAGAGCATGTCTAGGCACAGCTATGTTTACTTTCAACCATGAGTGCTCGCCACTATTAGAACTCTGACCTTGACCTTGTGAATTAAAAATGTTGAAACCTGACTGACAGTAAAACCTTGCCGTTCCGTGTGAGTTATTTGGCGAGAAATTGCAAAATATAGTTATAGTTCGAGCACCCAAAGTGACCCGAAATACAATACTAACTGTACTGAACTAGGTTAAGTCTCATGAACTGGACTAGCTTATTTGATGTGTCCTTATTTGTATCCTTGTGTGGGGTCATGCATCATGGCAAACAGTGGTTCTACTATTTTACCAGGTTATTCCACCCTTGCCACTTCAATCAAGGGACAACCTTGATTTTGACAATGTTTCATGGAAGCTAGACGAACAGGTGATGGTTTAGAGCTGCCCTGTGGGAAATCTAATAGAATAGCTCGAGAGTGTAATATGCACAAGGGCAGTCAGTAAGGCACAGTCCCTTAACTTCAGGTACCTCTAAGCAGTGAAATAGCCAGGTGAGGGAAAGTGCCCCTATGGAAAACTTTTTGAGGGGAAATCGGGAACATTAAAACACCGCCGATATTCATGGTAAACTCAGCACCTTTCGGACCGCCGGAAATTTTGAATTGTGGATAGGGACATGTATTGCACCTACTGGAAAGCCCCTCGGAACCACCGCGCGCCTGCCTCTAAGCTGTGACAGACATGCACCAAGGGCCATCATGAGCAGAGGCCTCCGCCACTCTGGGTCTAATGAAAGAGCTTTATAACAACCAACTACATATGTGACAGTGTGAGAAATACAAGGACAAGGGCAAGGACAACTAGGGAAAAGGTCACAATACCACACTTTAAACAGTCTGCATTCAGCAGCTGCGGTCTGCCTTTTGCGGGGTCTTCCTTTTAGCGGTCTCGGTCTGCAGTCTGCGGTATGGCCTTTTTAGAGGAACCGTTTCTTCGCGGTCGTCTTTGCCGAGATACTTCAGTTTCGATTCGATAGCTGTTAACTTTATTGGGGTAGGGGAACTTCCTTAGGAGAAAAGCGACTGAATTCTGTCCACGTTTTGCATAAGCCGATGTTTGGCTTCAGACGGTTGATATATTCAGTACTAATCTTTCATCAGTAGGCAGGTCAGGTTTGTAGTGTTGGTCGAAAGTCGATTGGGGTTAGACTAATGAACGAAAAACCTCATTAATAGGGTTTGTCCTTGAAAGCACTTATGGTTTCTCTCCCCCCCCCCCCCCATTGTTTATGGTATATTTAATATGGGTTACCATGTTGTTTCGTATTATAATAAGCCAATTAAAACACAAACAAAAATGATTAAAAATACTAGATAGTAACGTACTAACACTAACCACATTCTATTTCGTCGGCATAGTCACGACACAGGTCTTGAAATCCATTACATTCGGCACTGAGATCAGTACAAAACCCCCCTGCCGCAATGACAATGAAAATCAGCAGGCTATGCACACACTAGAAAACAGGTGGAAAGGACACTCAGTTAATCGTGTACAGAGTATATTTACAGTGGGTATCAAAAAGAAAAATTCCACATTAAGAATCAAACTTTCGGCTACGGCTTTGTGCCAGATCGTTTGAAATGTCAATGAAATGTTGGTGTTGGTGAAAGGAACAAGCCTGCCGAATGATATTGTTTCCAAAAAGGCATTTGGAGATATGGTCAACGTTAAGCTTTTTCAAATTTCCATAGAATGAAGGGACTGATTTTGACAGTAGAGAAAATGGACCAAAATTGGTGGGCAATTGTTAGGAAACACATTTTGTTCATTTTTTCTCAAGTAATGATTGAGTTATCGATTGTGGTGGTTGTGTATGTTTTAGAGAAATATTAATCATCCATACAATTTTTATCTGTGCGTCGTCAAAACAAAGAATCGATGGTATGCAATACTATGTTTGGCTGGGGTATCTTTAGAATAAGACGTATCCACTTTTAATATTTTTCTGAAGGAACACAACTCCCTTGATTGATTGATGAATAAGGTTGTCATAAGGCTATGGCGGGCAAGATCTCATAGCGTTTATAAGGTGACGCAACACTTTACAAGTACATAATTTTGCCTAAAAACAAATTTCTAAAATTATCAAAATCAGTTCTACGCGTGTTCTCACTTCTAGTACACATTTTCGTGAAAATGAATTAAATGTCATCTCTTTTTTTCCCCTGAATATCCGTGACCCCAAAGCGATGTAAACCACGTTCCATGACTCCCTGCAGCAAATAATGGTGCTATTGATAAGTATTAAAATCCAACCGTTATGAATAGGAGGAATAGGACAACGGACTTCAGAATCTCTGGGACTGCAAAACCATTGTTATTTTCCATGACGGTAAAAGCTTTTGAATTGTTTTCACCGCCCGGTTTAGATTGAACTACTACAGCCTCATTCACGAATAAAATTGCATAGAAATGGGGTTATACGCGGCAAGTTACGGGTTTGGTTCTGCACCAAGATGTTAGGTCACAGTTTGCCAAAATTTTTTTCTCATTAGCTTTGTTCACCTTATTTTCCCTTTCGAATAAAGGATGAAATATAGGGTCAAAGAAAATTGAACACACAGTAGAACCTCTAACTTTATTTATCGGTGAAAGAGGACGGGTAATTTGTGTTCACGTCATGAAAATAGCTTAATCTAAATCGGGGTGATGGTATAGCACCTGCAATCTTTTAAGTTGCATGGGTAATAACAATGACTCTGCAGTTCCAGATGAAAAAGAATCTGTGAAGTGTTTTGGTCTTCTACATACCAAGCGGATAGCCCCCATTATTTGCTGGAGTCAATGAATCATGGTATACACCCGTAGTCACTGATATTCAGTGCATAAATTGAGATGACATTAAATTCATTTTCTCGAGAATGTGCACATACTAGAAGTGAGAACACACGTAGAACTGATTTCTGTAATTTTACGAAAGTTATTTCGGAAGAATTATGTACTTCCCAGGGGTGCGCCACCTTGGTCCTTATCCGAGCATCTTTTTCGCTTTGGCATCATGGCCTAATATGAAAGGCCTAATATGTCAAATTTAGAAAATTTTCCCGTTGAAGTAACAGGTGTTTTTAATTTTTCCTAAATTTTCCCTAAAATCATTTTTCTAAAGAATTAACTTGATTTTAAAAAGCCAACGTGAGATTTTATACACACATCTCTGGAATTTCAACATAAAAGCACCTACCATTTAGGCTGGGAAAATTTTTTAATTAAAAAATTAGGGGATTTTAAAAAAATAAATAAAAACACTAAAACAAATCGTACTGTCTTGAAATTGCAAAAATATGTGGAGGAAAATTCAATCCTTAGCATTGTGAAGTTTGGACAGAAGTGATTTAAGGGATTTTATTTTATCTGATGATCCTACCTTAAGACGTGGTGTTGTTTAGCTATCAAGGCATGTCGATAATGTAGTGAAATGTTTGGATCATGATTTAAAATATATTGAAATCCATCACGTTAATATTTTACTTACTGCTGACATTCGAAGTTTGTTTTATCTGAATTCTGAACCCTTTGGAAGATACGAAACCATCAGTCGTCAATTCAATCCACATTCTTGAGTGGTTAGCAGTTAAGCCGCGTAGTTTTGTGGTACCAGTTAATTGTACCACTAATGATGACCTAGTTGAAACATCCGCTCCATTTCCAAAATTGAGAAAATCATACCCGTCCTCCAGTTCAAATCCTAAAATAGCCACCACAACCTTGAAGTCATCTAAGCCGAAAACATTCCAGACACACTGAATATTGGGTCCGTAATATTCTGGATAACCTGGCGATGTGAGATTGGATTGAGCACCCAATGACTGGAAATAAATGATGGGAACCCCACATTCACCTGAGAAAAATGAAACAGATACTGTAGTGTGGTATGGTATGTCAATGAAACAGTTCCCGAAGGATTTTGGTGCTAAAATTGATTTTCTTGCTGTTTTAGATTCAATAGGGACCAGACTATCAGAAAATGATGGGGGTTCAAATTTTCAGACTGTTGCTCCCTTCATCAAGGGGGGAAATGTTAGTACTGGGTAAAATTTGAAATTGAGTTGTTTTAATGTACCCTAACGTGTACGTCTCCTTATAAGCATTAGCAAAAGTATGTTTTTCTATTTTTACATCTCAACAAATATTTTAGAATCATTTTTCGAAAGTACAAAAAGGCAATTTTCCTGCCTATGACGGGGTCATAGGCAAGAGTCCTAAAAATGGCGATTTGGCTTATTCAAGTCATGAAGCAAGCCGACTACAGTGGCCAACTGAATTACACTTTTGGAAGACGTGTGGGATGTTTAGCACTCTAGATCTTGTACATTTACGCGTGTGACTTCTGCTTACGACGACAGTCAGTATTGAACGCCCTTTCCTAGTAATTCCTAAAAATCACCTAGGTTTACTTTGTTAATTCAAACATCTCAACCCAATAAAATATCGTTTAGATATGAACGCAAAACGCATAACGCTAATTCCCAACGATTGACATTACACATTTTACCATTTTGTAGATATTTTATATGAGAGGCTCGTTAGACCGAATTTTATTTTGACGAAAAGACTAGTGTTACTTCTGAGCGGAGTTGGCGCGGAAAGTCTTGTTTGCCTCATATAATTACATGATCTACTTTGTTTCCCAGATTAGATGGGTGATATCATTACGGTTTGTTATAGATATGATCAGCACCAATTGATGGGACTCTCCTTTGTAAATTGTATGATATTTCAAAGGCAGATGCTAACAGAATAAGCCATCATTCTCTTGCCTATTTAGCTCTCAGTGTAGTTTCTAAAAGTACGGCCCTGCATTTGCAATTCACAGCAAAATATACTACTTTGACCAATGCGTTAAATTATGGCACATTTTAAGTCCTAAAATAGTTTAAAATGAGCAACTAAAATTAAATGACAAAATAGTGGGGATAAGATATTGAATTTAAAAGGTAAAAACAACATGCTATCAAACTTAAAAGGGTGGGATTTGATCCCTCTCCGATCAGTGAGAATTGTGTATTGCTAAACAAGCAAAACGTGCATAAACAATTTATCAAATAAAATGGTGTCATGGTGAACAAAATTTAATTATAGTGTGATTTTTAATTCACTTCATTAAAAGATTTTCGACGATTCCATTCATTTGAAGCCCCCCCCGGGGGGGGGGGGCTCTTGTAATACTCAAATTAAGCATAGATCAAAATCATACAAAATATTGTAAAGCAAAGTAAAATAATAAAGGGTATATAAACGACACAATGCATTTCTTACTTGTTTATGGTAACAAAAACTAAAAAAAAAAAAAAAAAAAAGATATTTCAAAGGCAGATGCTAACAGAATAAGCCATCATTCTCTCTTCTATTTAGCTCTCAGTGTAGTTTCTAAAAGTACGGCCCTGCATTTGCAATTCACAGCAAAATATACTACTTTGACCAATGCGTTAAATTATGGCACATTTTAAGTCCTAAAATAGTTTAAAATGAGCAACTAAAATTAAATGACAAAATAGTGGGGATAAGATATTGAATTTAAAAGGTAAAAACAACATGCTATCAAACTTAAAAGGGTGGGATTTGATCCCTCTCCGATCAGTGAGAATTGTGTATTGCTAAACAAGCAAAACGTGCATAAACAATTTATCAAATAATATTTTGAAATCAAAATTGAAAGTCCCCAATATTTGATATACAATGGATATGTGAACGTGTATAATTGAAACTTGTGGAATTTTTAAAAATTCAGTTCATATAGTTATCGATTTTGTTGAAATAATGAATGGTGTCATGGTGAACAAAATTTAATTATAGTGTGATTTTTAATTCACTTCATTAAAAGATTTTCGACGATTCCATTCATTTTCAGAAGCCCCCCCCCCAGGGGGGGGGGGGCTCTTGTAATACTCAAATTAAGCATAGATCAAAATCATACAAAATATTGTAAAGCAAAGTAAAATAATAAAGGGTATATAAACGAAACAATGCATTTCTTACTTGTTTATGGTAACAAAACTGACAAAAATACTTGCTATGGCTAGTAAACAGACAAAAATACTTGTTTAGGGTATGTTCTTTAGTCGGTGGAAATACTTGTCTAGGGTGCATTTTTTTAAGTCCATGTTCACGCATCATATCCACCTTTGAATACAAGTGGTCCCCTGGCTCATCAAAAGTGCAGGCGATCCAGGAAATCATACGAACTTTTACATGAAGCTGACGTGGATTGGAAGCCAACCTTTTGCATGGCTTAATCGAAGATGATTGCCATTCAAATTACAATTAGTCCTGTGTAATCTAGCAAATTCTTGCACCCTCTTGCACATAGTCAGAACAACTATGACTGATCATCAAATATTTCCATTTACTGAATTTCAAAGAGGATCATGAAATTCAATGGTTATGGTTTATTTTCACCAAATTTTGAAATTTTATGTGCAATACAGACATATGCACATAATCGGCTTTTAAATCGGTATCAACACATCCCCTCCAAAATAAAACCATGCCCTCGACAACTTGCATGAAGTGATACGAATAAAAAATCAAAGACTGAAAATTAATGTTGAAAACAAATGTCTTTTTGTTTCTTTATAATTTTATTTTGTTTTGTTTGAAACACGCAAGGTACAAGATCAAAGCAAGAGATTGCATGGAGTATGACTGCACTATTGAACTTAAAGGTACACTGGTACTTAACGCCTGCATGCCGATACCCCATAAGGTAATTTAATTGTAATAGGTTAGTAACATCAGCGTGACCTAAACTTATTTTTATGGAATACATATAACATGAAATATTAAGATTTATCCTGTAAAGAAGCCGGCTATCATAACGTCATTTAACACGGATGATACTAAAACAAAACAACACGATATCTGCTAATTATGTACGAACCACATCATTTCATCGCTGCATCTGGGCATAATGATTGTCCATCACATGATTGTTCGTGATGTAAAACATGAGGCGATATGAACGTCACATGAAAAGTTCTTCGATCGCAGTAGCTGCAACGACCGATGGGTATGTATAAGCGGTGTGTTTGTTTGTAATGGGATGAGAGGATGCAATTGAGAGAATGTCGTGGCTGACATGACAAAATATACTGAATAAACCGTGACATTGTACACGAGGCTATAAGGTAAGCAGATATAGTACGCAGGTTGTAAAAGAAACTGATGTCCCCATGAGAGGAGGAGTGTCCTAGTACAATAGCAACATGTACGAATAAACCGCGACCTGTGGACGAGGCCATTTGGGTACAGTGCTGAACAAATGAGGCATACAGCACTCAATGGCTAACACATAGAAAGAGGGGTGGGACACTCAGTCAAACGGACAATGTATGATATGACACCGGTATGAAAACAAGGTTGTTCTGACACACCACTAGTTTGCCGCGTTCGCGAACGCCTGGAACATCTGTAGTGAAGCCACAAGACAATGAAGTTAGGTAAACATAATAAAGATACCAAAATTAGCTCATCCAATATCAATAAAATTCACCAGCGAACCATTTGGGTACGAAATCCCTAAGCTAGAAAGCTTGCATATGGCGGAGGAGGGCCCATCTGCGTACCATCTATTTGAAACCTCATTCAGTGACATAGGCAGGAAAATCTTAGCTATAAGCTTTCATATGATTCGGGTCCCATCTTGTATCATCCGCAATAAATAAATCTATTTTTGCATCAACTAGGCCCACCCAGATTAGTCATTAAATATGCAAATATAAATGTGACCAGCGATCGAAATAAGTGCATGGAAGCCGAACTTTAAACTTTCATATGGTGCAATCACATCCTTATACCATCTATAATTAAACCAGGAGAAACATATATTTTGAAGCTTTGCATAAATTAACAAATTAGCTATTTAAGATATTTTGCCTCAAAATCTAATTTGATAAAGAATTTTCCATTTCCTACCAAACCACAAGTTTTCGTACTAAGCTCAAAAAAATCTGATAATGTTTTGAATTAAACATACATGGAAAAATATAGGCCTACGACCACACGCAGACATTACATGTACTACACACACATATACATACAGGCACACCTACACACATACACACACATACACATACGACATAACACACAGTACACAGTACATACAGACGTACGTACAACATACACAGACTGATATACATATACATGCATACATACTACATACATACCACACACATACAATACAAACATAAACATATATAACCCTAGTTATGCATGGTCTCTTCTGACTTCGATCTGGCGAGACAAAAATACATCCCATAGCCACCAAACAATACAGCAAAATCATTACTTAAATTAATTTGAAAAAAACTTACCATTTCTATTGATCTGTCTTATTTCGTATGAAAAACCAATGTGTTTCCAATTATCGCCTGAAGAGGAAGTGAAATGAATCCAAATCCTATTGGATTCCCTGACCAAAAGTAAATGCGGATATAGTGTTCCCCAAGATGAAGAAGGGTGATGACGAATTGACCGTTGACCCAATACCAATGTTGAGATACTCAAACGCGTAGTCATACCACGAACTTATGGTAAAATCGATGAAACGCATTTCGATTCCGTCCGGGTAAGATGCCGAAACAACCATCCAAGTACAATCAATATTAGCAGGGTAAGTATTAGGATATCTGCGAGAAGTCAGTGTGATCGTTTCATTTCCATGGAGTTGAGGAATTCATCACGCATATATCTATCAGTATGAAAAGAGAGAGAATAAAATTAATATGAAAAGCTATTTGCTAACATTTCTTCGTATGGACCGTTTCCATTAATGTAATATCCACAAATTCAAATTAAATTCGGAGGATTAAAAAAATGAACTCTTTTTCATCACGGATTAATTGGTACCCGGAATATCAAACTTATATTTTGTCCCAACTTACCACATCCATATTCATCTGATCCGTGCTGGCACGGGGGATGATTGTCACAAACCTGTGACAAATCTAAACATCCGTCTTCCGATGCACAGGGAAACTCATCATCTTTACACGGAACTGAAAAATAACCAAAAGTTGTTGGTTGTTTGCTCTCCAGAATGTATCTGATCATAGCGATTACAATGATTTAATATTTTTCTTTTTTCAATAACATACACCACTGATGATGATCTTTACTTAACACGTAAGTATCCAACAGGGGCGGGGGTTCCATAGTACCCAACTTTCGATTTTTTTTGTCGATTTCCGGTTACGCAATCAAATTTTTCAAGGGTTTTTTGCTAATTGTCTGATTATGAATACGCTTCTCCTGATACAAAAAAAAATTTAAATCCGCCCACGGCTTCATTAGAATAATTAGGTTGGGTCCCTAGGCCCCCCCCCCCTTGGGCACTAACGGAAGTGAAAAAATCAAGATATTTTACTAATTAAAAAATTAAAGTAATTAAATCTTGGGATTTATTTCTTAGATATATACCTTAGGAGGTACTTAATTTAATAATTAATATACTTAAACAAGAGGGAATAAAAATAACCTTTTATATGCTGATAGCATCAATTTTACTTTTTTTCATGCGTGCTCTTAACTGTGTAAGTCTATGGGAAAAAATAAGGCGATTTTGAAGTTTCTGAGAAAAATACAAGATGGTATAAATTTGGCTATATTTTGCAATGATTATTTTAATTGGTTATTCTAGAGTAGATATAATGATTTTATTTTGGTTCAAAACCTTATATTGGAGTTGCTGAGGATGGAAATGGTGCGACCCACTCTGTTTCGAAGAGTGACAATTTCAATTGGCCATAGGTCATAGGTCAAAGGTCGGATTTTCATTTTTATTGTGGGTATGTGGTTCTTACGTGACCTCCCATTTATTTGTGTTAGTGTCATGATCAAACTCCACGGGAAAAGGGTTTTCTGGGTTGGGTCCCTAGGCCCCCCCCCCCTTGGGCACAACGGAAGTTTTTAAGCTTGGACACTTAAGTGTTAACTTCTGATGTTTTGATTGTGGTCAGGCATACTTTACCATATTGCGCAGATGACTGTAGACCAAGATGGTATCCAAACCAAGACATCTTCCAATCTGTTGTAAATTGAAACCATGCTGTGGTTGAGTTCAAAGTGATAGATTGGAACGCACCGATACCGCTCAATCGTACGATTTCAGAGGCAGATGTGATGTTATGACCAAGCCCAATACTAAAGAAATCCCGGTCGGTCTCGAGATAGTACATTAAGGCCCTAATAACGATAAATTTTCCGTCTATAGCAGTAACTAAGCCATGCGCAGTTTGCATTTCTGCCGTAGTAGTCGGATAAACCCATGAGGTTATTCTGATTAATTTCTTGGACTTCGATTGTGACGCCGATGTTGCTTTGGGGATCCCAATTTCCTAAGATTAAACAAGTTTTACATGTCACATACGTTTTAGTAGGGAGTTTCAGTAACCTGACCGATCTTTGGACCACCATTTTTTTTGGACACACTTATGAATTCGGAAACCCTTCACGGAATAAAGCACAGATTTATTTCGTTAAGGTTTCCGACTTCCTACGTGTGTCAGAAGAAAAAAGTGTGTCAGATGGGTCAGGTTACGGGAAAACTCCCGTTTTTGCGTAACTCCCACCTGTACCATGTGTTCCAACGGATTAAAAAAAAGCTCACGCACGGATGACTACATCCCGTTTAATACAAAGGTGCATACCAAAATGGAAATCTAACCACCGGCTTTAAACGCGCCAAGTATCTTATAGTGCGGAAAGAATTATAATCCTTTCAGGGACAGCTTCTAAACTTAACTGCCGGCTGGTTGCGGCTCATGGCAGTGAAACCGTGGTCGCATTAGTGAGAATAGAAAATCGGCTCAAACCGAGCGAACCAACCCTACGACCGGTAGTTAAGTTTGTAGTCGCCAGCCTAGCAAATTAATCGATAGGACTATAATATTATGACATAATCGGGTGATGTTAAACTAATAAATTACTTAATAGAAATAATAAGTAAAAGTACCACATATCGACTCGTCTGAATTATCCAAGAATTCATCTAATGATTGCCACACTTCACTTGGGTTAAGACATCCATAGCCATTGTGACAAGTAAATTCATCCTCTTGGCACACACCTGTTATAAATACAACCAAGTATCAATGCCTGTAGTTATTTTAGAGAAATCTACATTGTGCTTGGGCACCCAGTATAGGTAGCAGGACAGGATAATTAACACTGAGGACAGCATAAACGTTAACAATCTTATTGTTCATAAAAATATATGTTTTTGTCTTGTCAAGCCCACTATCAGCATTTCTTCACAATGTAATCAAAGCAAGCGCAACCCCTATTCATCAAAGTTCCATTTTTTGCACTGTTGTGTTCGAAATTGGTGTAGTAAAGACCCCTGTAAGTGGCTAAGCGTAACACGTCGTATTTGACCAAAAAATATTATAATTGTAGCTTTGTGTACTAATTAGAGTGTCGGGATCCGACGTTTTTAGGTCTAGAAACAGATCGTAAATGGCATCTCAAGACCGCTTTAAAAATGCTTAAGTGCTGTTGTTCAAACAAAAAACAGCTATATAGGGGTTGATATGACCTTACACTAGCAATTAAAAAACAAAATGTTGCATTTGAATTTGGAAAAAAATTTACTGATAGGGGCTTTAACAAAATGCGAGATCCAAAGTGCACTTATCATGCACTTCTATATAATGATTAGGTTGGGCATATTGCAGCCATATGTGTTTACGGTGTGAAAGGAGGAATATCGCCCGGAGATATAGCCCGGGGGATTGTGGTAGGGCGCACTCACTTTCCGCAAGTAGGCGAGTGACCCCTCTCTAGAAATAGTAGTCCTTAGGAACAATAGCCCTAACAGGACTACAGAACCGACTGTCCTCGGACCATGGCTTCTAGGGTGAGTAGTCTTCACCCGGTGGACCCCTGGTTCCTGTAATAACAGTCCTGCTTTAATTTGCTAGTTGTTATACTCCCGAACCATGGCCTTCCAGGGTCCATCTCCTTCAACCGCGTGGACCCCTCTCTCTACAAATAGTAATTCCTACTTCAATATTAGTTTCTAGGTTTTTATATTTTTTACCCGGACTATCGTTTCTATCGGACTAATAGTTTCCTTTTACACCATGAAGTAATCATTGTCCCCCGCTACTGATGCCTTATATCTCGTATAGGTATTAATAATCAGATTAATATGAGTGTGAATAAATGGTAAAAAAACAGCGCGTCGTCAACCGCCTTCTGGTCAGAGCGGTAAACGTCTCTCTGACTTAGCAATGTGAATACCAAGGTCGAGTGCTCGTATAGTAAATGTTTTATTTTAATTTGTTTTTTTAAATTGCAAAGGTTCAATTTTAGTGTTGCGGAATTTGCGATCACTAGCCGGTCTCCTATAGTAAATTCAACCCCTCGTGTCAACTCTAGTACTTTCCCGAAGGTACTGGCATTGAATGGGGGATGTGCATTGGATGGAATTTAAATTCCACGCTAACCCTATTGAACATATGTCCACTAGCCAGAAAATTCTATTCTTAATGAAGCATCAAGGCAACGTAAACGCATATATCTACATTAACTCTCCAAACACTGACTACTCGCATTTGCTTTTAACGTATTCATGTAACAGGTGAGTTGAACGTACTGAAACTAGAGGTTGGTACGATAGCAACATAATGGGAAGAGAGAGATGTGGTGAGGAGCAATTAAATGAGGGAGTGAGAATGGGGAGGGGGGAGTGCAGGGGGGTAGGGTTAGAGAACGGAAGAGGGGGGAGAAAAAAGTCTTTTCCGGCTTGAGCTCCCGTGTTTTAGATACGAGGGAACAAAAAAGGCTTTGTACTCCTTCTGTATATATGAAAGGCAGATTACTTAGTTCGTCGGAAACAGGTGAATCGACCCACATATTCTGCCTCCTCTCACAGTAATCGACGCTGTCTCAAAACTTTTCCCCGAGGTGACATCGATGGGTGAATCTACTTTAGTTATGATTGTCCACCGGACAGATACCACTTTTCATTGTCCTGAAAGACCACATTTTCAGGGTCATAATAAGACTTTTTTTAATTTCAGTTCGGTGCTACGATCGTACCTGCCAAATTACAGCTGAGGAATAAGCGGTAGCACATGGAACGGAGATACTCATATAGCAATGAACATGTATGATCTCTGACCCTCCAGCTATGTGTCCGTGCCAAACTCGATCATGTCGGAGACCACCGCGGTACTGTCTCACAAAATGTAGCAGCGGTGGTGTGCTATTGGGTGGAAATTTGTGTTAGATTTTTGTAATGTGATGTGATTTTTTGTAAAGTGAAACCAAGCACACACCACACAGCCGCACACACACCCACACCATGCACCCACACATGCACACCCACACACACAACCACCAACTAACACACACCACGCAAGCACACACGCACACACATGCAAACAACAAGACTGCAATTATTAATCACACAAATAAAAAAGAAGAAATAAAGCAAACGCAACATGCTCGGCATTCGTCATAGATTCCAAAATATTGATACAATGAACCACAGTGAGTGGGGTTAGAGTTAATTAGATTAAAATGTCACAAGTATGTAAGTCTTTTTATCAATTGGAACTTATTAAAATGTTGTCATTACTTTGAAAATTTGGTCTAATATCTCTAAAACATAAACCACGTCATTGGAATTGGTGAATACCCACGTATAACTAACACTAATTTTAAGTAGCAAAATAATTATTAGAAATATTTAATTCCTTCAATCTATCTAATAGTATGGCTTAAAGTCAGCTTTAAACACTCAACGGTTGTTTTGTACTGAGTAAAGTGTGCAGAATATTTATATAGCTATTTAAGGTAAATTTCAAATTAAATAAATAATAATTTTTTTGTGTTAAAGGGACGGGTACAAAACACGGAACCTGAATCATGCAATAGGAAGTCCTCTTGAAGTATTTTCACACACATTATGTGATTTCTCCCAATTTCTGGGATTCATCTTTATATATTTCTTCACACTCCAGTTTCCATTTCTGGTATTTATTTCTTGTATTTTTAAGTGTTAGGTTATTCACATGCCTAAATGGGTTTCCTGCCTACTCCTCCATGGTTTGTTTTTGCGTGTTTGATGTCATTTTGATTGTATTGTTTTTTTATGGAAATAAATAAATTGGAATTGGAAATTGGAATATTTTTTAAATAGAAATATATACGGCCTATTGTTTCTATGCCAATTTCTGGCACGACGTATGTGTGTAGGCCTACAATTAATTCATACGTTTATGTGAAGAGTATACGAAAACTGCATTTTTTATACACTAAACCTTTTTTTTAAAGGAAGCATTCTATCGAATGAGTATGATATTGAGCGGCGCACTGGTTCTAATTGTGCAGTTTGGTGAAATTGCATTCTGATTAAGTTCAAATAACATAACACCTAAGTCATTCTTTCGAATAGACTAAAGGTGAAGCTAAGTTACTATTGTTTGGTAATTAGAACGATCCTTTTCGGGAACAGTTTCACCGAGTTTCCTTGCAAGACACTGCAAAGGAAAGTATCTGTCAGTGAGAAAAAAATATTGCATTTTACGGAATTTCTGTGCGGCAATAGCAAAATAATTCTCTTAATCATGCACGTTAGTCCAGGAACTGCTTAGAACCCCGCTTACAATTCATCCGCAAGAGATTCTGAGACTTGATTTGAGTTGTTGGACCATTTACCTTTAAGAATCATACAGGTGCTTTTTCGAAACCGGCTGCGAATTCCGAAATCCAAGATGGCCGCCGGTAGCTATTTTAAAAATATAAAGTTTAATTTTGATACCTAAAAGTATGTGTAATACCTCGTTTTATGGGTTTTGGGGTGCTGGGAATTTATTTCTGACATCGTTTTATAATTAGAGTCATGTTACTGGTATGATTTGGAATTGCCGAATGGCCGCCGAAATTCATATGAAAAGTACACATTTGGATGACTTAAACCTGTATTATGTTAATCACTCGTTTATGGGGTTATTATAGTGTGGGGAATTCATATTCATGTAAATAATCATGATTTTGAACCGTTAGAAGCCCATGTTACATGGTATGGATTTAGAACCAAGATGGCCCCCGGCTGTCATATTAAACATTTATGAAGATTCACCTAGAATTATGTGACGACCTCGTTGTAGAATGTGTAGTGCAGAAATCCATATTTGACAACACATTTGGGTATATGGTAGAGAACCAAGTTTAGGGTCAAGGGAAGTCAATGAAGACCATTGATAACAATGCTAACCATTTAGTGTTTCATGCCAGATCTTGATTTCAAAATGGCCGTCAACCATTATCTACTTTTTTTGCCTAATCTTGCTCTGAGATTCAACGAGGCCAAATTCTGGTGTCTACACCGTTTTTGAGGGTCACAATATTCAATTACCACCATTGATCACAGCGGAAGCAGAACTTTATTTCGGCAGCATCTTGAATTTCAAAATGGCCGCCAGAAAACTGGATTATTATTAACATACATTTCCTCCTTTGGAGAGGTAGAAGCATGATCTTGTGCCTATACCCATGTTTACAAGGTCATAGTGATCCAAAAGATCAAAGGTAACTTTACTGGGTTCGTTGGTTTGTTGGCAGCCATTGGTTTCTTGGTTGAACGTAATTCCTCCTTGGAGATAGGAGGAGCACCAAGTATCGAAATATAGTGTCAAAATGTTGACAAAATCATTAATTTGGTACATGTGAGTTGGCGGATTTGACATATGTTAAGAAGTTACATTTATGGCCAAAACACAGTAGTGACATGGTTGGAAGTGACAAATGTGGCAGTGACAGAGGTGGCAGTGTCATTGGTAATACAGTTTGGTGTTGACAGCATGTATTGAGCAAGGTCCTTGAAACGACACATCCTATGACGTAAGCTGACAAACGATAACGGCACGTTATTCAGGCCCAGTATGTACACTATTAAGTTTGAGATTTTAGTGACATGGTTGCTGTGGTGTCATACTTGGCATGACATTGCTGATGGTGTCATAATTGGCGGGACATAGCTGATGGTGTCATAATAGCATTGACATAGTTTGATGTGTCATCATTGGCTTGTCAAATTTGATGAACAATAGCTGGATGGTGTCCATAATGGCATTGTCATTTATATGGGAAATGTTATTTTGTTGGTGACATAGTTGAATCATGCATCATCAGAGCCATCTCTGTCTTCGTTCTCTGCATGTAAACAAGGTGGAGAGTCCTGATCCGTCTGAATCCATCGTCATCCAATCAATTGTATCAAGTCTCTCTTTTCTTCAGCTGCAAGAGCTTCTAAAAGAATCGGGGCATCAATCCATAATGGTTCTAAGTGCCAAGAGAATAAGTGTCCTATCCATGTCCATCAGTTGGAGAAGGGAATGTCGACAACGGGAGTACTGCTAGTCTCCATACGCAACCTTATAGTTAGTTCCTCCTACGGATGTGTTGTTGTAATGCTGGCAAGCGACATGGCCGCCGAGATGCAATATAACCGTCATCACAACATTTCCTTTCTCACATGATGAGAGTGAACCTGAGGCTGTCAACACTCTTAGAAATTAGTGAACCTCCCCTTTCACTTCCTAGGTCTGGCTAGATGGTTGTAACTTTGGAAGCTTCTGCATCACTGTGATAGGTTTCACCTTCACTGCAACCTTGAAGCACTAGTTTTCCACAAGGTGGTGAAGGCTGGGGCCACACCAACAACTACTCACTCCTGAGTAAGACCTTTTCTGTTAGATTGATGATTCTCTTTGTTTCCTGTTCCAGTGTCAAACAGTATGGTGTATGTGAAAAAGAGAAGAAAATTGAGGAGAAGGAACTAATATCGCTAGTCTGTCCTGGCGTACGTAAACCAAGATTCAAGAGAGTGTTGACAGCTTCAGGTACACTCTCATCATGGAGAAATGTTGTGATGACGGTATATTGCACATCGGCTGCAATGTTCACCTTGCCACGTTACCACAATGTCGTGCGCATTACGACAACATTTTATCTGTGCCGTAGAGTGAACTATCAGGTTGCTAAATGGAGACGACCTGTGCCAGCTACTCCGTTGTAGGTTGTTAGACTTTCCATCTCCAACTGATGGACATGGAATACTCTAAAATCTTTGCATTTAGAACCACTATGGGTTGATCGTCGCGAATCTTCCCGAAGCTCTTGCATATGAGTAGAGAGACTTGATACAAATGATTCGGGTGACGAAACGATTCAGATGATAGGACTCTCCACCTGTTTTATCAGAGAACGAAGACAGCGATTACTCTGATGATGCATGATTCAACTATGTCACTAACAAAAATATCATTTCCATTATGACCCTGCGAAATTATTACGCCCATCAGCTATGTTACTTTCAATTAGGCCACTGCCAATTATGACCCCGCCAATTATGACACCGGCAGCTATGTTACGCCGTCCAATTAGACACTGTCAACGCTGACACCATCGGCTATTTCACTGTCAATTATGACATCAGCAATATCACTGCCATTATTACAATCAACTATGGCACTTTCAATTATGACACTTATGACAACCATCAGGCAACCATGTCACTTAAAATCTCACTTCCGACGCCAGATATAGTGTACATACGGACTATATAAGTGTGCGCTAACGATATTTCAACTACGTAATAGAATGCTTTTAAAGAAAACATTGCTTAATACAAGTGTCACCACCAACTATGTCATTACTAATAACACTGCCAACTCTGTCACCACCACATTTGTGTTCATTACCAACTATTGTGTTTTGGCCATAAATGTTCTTCTAAGATATGTCAAATCCATCACGCACCTCACATGTACCATGAATGTCTTTTGTTCAATTCTGACACTATATTTCTATACTTGGTGCTCCTATCTCCCATGGAGGGCCTTACGTTCAACCAGCAACCATGCTGCCACAAACCAAGACCCCAGTACATTGCTTTGAATCTTTTTGGATTCCTTGACCTTGTAAACATGGGTATATACACCAAAATCATATGCTTCTCCCTCTCTCAAAGGCGACTGTATGTAATATAATCCATTTTTCTCCTTGGCGGCCATTTGAAATTCAAGATTGCTTGCCGTAACATGTATGGTCCAGCATTGTTTTCAATGGTGTCATTGAATTTCTTGGACCTAAAAACCTGGGTGGAGTCAGAAGACACGAGAATTTTGCCTCTACGAATCTCAGGACCAAGATATAAGGCAAAAGTCGTTAATGGTGCGGCCATTTTGCAATTCAAGATGGCTGGCCAACAACTAAATGTCTAAGCATAATTGTTATGAATGTTCTCATTGAATTCCTTGACCCCTACTTTGTTCTCATAAAAGTGGTGTCAAATATGGATTGCCTGCACCTACACCCATCTACAACGAGGTATTACACATAGTCTAGGATGATCTTTCAAATGTTTACTTTTCATATGACAGCCGGTGGCCATCTTTGGAATTCCAAATCCATACCATGTAACAACATGACTTCTAATGATAAAAATGATGTTCGAAATGAATTGCCCTCACCTAAAAACCCCAGGATACGATGTATTAAACATAATACTACGTTTCAGTCATTCAAAATTTGTAACTTTTCCACATGACTGCCGGCGGCCATCCTTGGACTTCCAATCCATACCATGTAACATAGACCTCTAATGATAAACCGATGTCAGAATGAATTCCCCAGCGCACCCAAAAAACCCCTAAAACAAACAAAAACCAAATACAAAATTAAAATTATCAAAATTAAATTTAATATTTTAAAATGGCAACCGGCGGCCATCTTGGATTTCGGATTGCCCTGTGTGATTCTTAAATGTAATGGTCCACAACTCAGGGTGTTCTCAGTCTTCAGAATCTCTTGCGATGAATTTGTAATCGGGGTTCTAAGCAGGTCCTGGACTACGTTAACCGTTTTAAGTTGGATAGTGCCGTTTGGATATATGAAGAATGTCTTGTCATATTTCCTACGTAACTCCAATATAATCAATCAAGAAAATTAGGCCACTTTATTGGTCTTATTTGGGAAACCTCTCGATCCTAAAATATCTGTTTTTCAGGGTTTTTTGTTTATCTAATTTAAATTAAATGATCAAATAAGTTTCTTAAATAAAAATATAAATACAATTAAATAGGTGAACTGCCAATTTACCATTGTTTACATATTTTTCGGGATGTATTGAGGTTAAGTGTTTTCTCTGATGCCATTGACTATGTGGTAGTAACACACTTGTACACTCAAAGGTCAAATGTCATCTAGGGGTAATTTTCAGTCACTGTAGGTCTATAAATCAATGGATTTTAAAAGAAAATTGGAAGGAGTGGATCGAGCTTTGGAACTTCCTTCACACATGTTCAAAGGGGATCTTTGGGTCATGTGGGTTAGGCGGGGACATAATTACGCACTACTCAAATCAGAGTGCTACTTCAATTATGAGCAACCAGTGGTAGAGATTTCTGCGTTCTTTCATTGTTCGGGGGATGCTCTATTCACGAATGGATAGAACATCCTCCTGAAAAATGAAATCATGAAGGAATCTCCGCCACTGAAAAATATGTATTACAAGCCTTTTAGGTCACCTAGTGTATTTGAAAATTTAATGTAAACAATTTTACCTAGGGGAGATTTTCATGAAAGAATAGAGAGAACAAAAACAAAAATCAATTTTATGGCTTATTTGTCATTCATATGTTTTACTCTCGGTAGTATTTTAGGGCCTACAAAATCCTACGCATGTTTAGTGTTTATCAGAGTAGTTCATCTTTTCTCATAGAATTCTTTCACATTCTTCCGACTTGGACACACATTCCTAGGAACGAGTGTAACCCTATACAGTCCACTAATTCCTAAGCACTGGTATCCGTCCACGTCAGGCTGGACATTATTCCCTAAGGTCTATATTCCACCACCAGATTGACTTTGGACACTACTTTTCTTAGGAATTGGTAGTCCACCAAGACATGGACGCTAATACTCTAAGAATTAGTCCACCCATCTGACAGGCATTAATTCTAAGAAATGAGAGTCCGCCCAAATACAAACCTGCCATAATCCCCAAGAACTTATGTCCACGTCGGAAGCGACAAAACCGATCCCTAAGGAGCTGAAGTCCACTCTGGCAGGGCTTAAATGCCTAAGAAGGACTAATAGTCTGCCTACCTTCATACATGGACAATATTTTCCTAGGTCTATAGTTCAGGTCGGAATTGGACCCTAATCCTAAGGAGCGATCGTCCAACCCCTGAACAGGGCATTAATTCCTCAATAACTATAATTCTGCCGTACAGTTCGTGACTTTGGAACATAATTCCTAAGTTCTATAGTCCAGGTCGGAATTGAACCCCAATCCCTAAGGAGCGATAATCCACCCCTGACAGGTCAATAATCCCCTAGAGACTAATAGTCCCTACTTTCGGACATGGACCTAATTCCTAAGGACTGTAGTCCATGTCTGACTGGATCTTTATTTTCACTAGGCCTGATAGTCGGCTCTTCGGACTTTCATTCCCACTTGTAGGACTAACATTCCTATAAATCATAGTCCGGGGGATTATAGTTCCTAGCTTTGCACATCCCCCGGACTATTAAAACCAGAACTTAGTGTCTCCGGACTTTGGCTACAGGGGACTATATCTCCTGCCACACCGGCTTACTCTGTATATACATCTTTAAGAGATCCGAAGACCTTAGATCCAAAACGTCTATCGGAACTGAGTATTTTACATAGATTTCTTGACCTCGAAAAAATACAGCTTTTGGTCTTTACTTAAGGTTTATATCTCATCCCATAAATATTTGGCTCAAAAAGGTAAGAATAATATTTGAATTATTTTGGTTTAAATTTAATCTGGCTCAATACACCTACGGTGACCATTGTGAATTTAGTCAAATGTCAGCAAAGATTTAAAAAAAATTTTCAAACTTCGTGAAATCCAAAAACTTAAGGGAATGGCTATTTTTTTTCTAAGAATTCAAAAAGTTATGATTAAAAAAGGAAATGAAATTTTTTTAAAAATTATTCTTATTTAAAATCATCTTTAAAGTGGAATTCTGAAGTAGATTTATAGTGGTTATAGAATATGCGTCCAGAAAGTGGGTCAATTTGTTTAGTGACAAAATGTGTAAGTTCATATAATTTATAACAAAAGAGTTAATAAAGAAATAACGAAGTTTTATCATTTAAGCAAGCACATTACTTTAGTTCCCTATGGCCATACCTAAAACCATAATTATGCAATATCAACCAAATGTCCATATCAAAAATTGTATTTTTCTCCAAAATGCACTTTGTGGACTTGGCACGTGTTGAAAAAAAAACTCTTCATATTATCAACTGTATTTTTATCTGGTAATTCAAATATGATATAACTGGAGGTAACGACAGTTTAAGTTCAAACAATTATATGTTATTATTTTTAAAGCAAACTACTGCATCTACAAAAATCAAAATCAGAAATTTTATATGGTAATAACTGAATTAGACGTACCGCAGAAGTTTTCATCCGATGCATACAGACAATGGGGAATTCCGTCACAAAGCAATGAGGCGTCTAAACAACCATAGCCGGAATGGCAAGGAAACTCTTTTACATTGCAAGGAACTGTCGGAAAATATAGAATACTAGAAATCGCCGTCAGATGACCTCATGAAACCAAGTACAACATTTGGGCATCAGGATACTCATAGATACAAAATAAAATCAACTCACATTGACTTGGGTTTCTTGACGCCAAGTTAGATGGCTACACAACAATAAAGTATCTCCCCTAACATGAAATGTTAACAGATGTTATAATTATTACTATTATTTATCACTTAAGCTGTTATACTCACCGAATATCTCACTAGATTGTAGTGCTACGTGAAAACCATAGCCTCGTTCTTTACCATGTGTATCACTGCGGAATGTTATCCAAATGGTGGACGATGTTGTACGAATGGAGTCGGCGCTTTTGCTACCCTAATGTGGAACAGTAGTTCGTTCCTATTTTATGACCTTGACCAGCGGCGAAAAAGTCGTGATTATTTCAGATTAATAACCAAATCTCATAATAACAAAGAATGCTCCTCGAACGGCTTCTCACAAACCACTGCAGTTCGAAATTTTCGGCGTAAGGTCGGATGAAGGTTTTTGATTGCAGATCGAAAATGTCCCTCGTGCTTAATCGAATCCTTCTCCACAAAAATCTCCGGACAGTACAATGGGAAAAGACTTGCTTATTAATGAGATTTCATTTTTGTTTTTATAATATGGATTGTTTTTTTCAAAATATAAGTAAATTAACTTTGCTTACTAAGAGGCTAACATTGCTTTGATAACCAAGCTACCGCTTTGTTTCATCTGACCATCCTCGAGACCATGTTGGTATTTAGCTGTCCATACCCAGTGCATCCAGACAGCCCGTAACCCCGAAGCTCATTGATATTCATGAGGATCACATGAATGGCTGTCCATATAATTAATAAACCTAATCTAACAAAATACTAGAAACTTTCCCACCCCATAAATTAAACTTGCTCCAGTTAGTAAATATCGAATGGTTGTAACTTTAGTTTTGAGAAATTAATGAGGCATTTTCATGATTCCAGCACCTTCTGTTTAGTCATTGTTCACTAGATATCCTCGAGAAAAAGCTATTTCCAAAATTGGATATTCCGATCTTGCTTTTTGTGTTATGAGCAATTGTCCTATAGGCCACTGTGCTGTTAATTTTCTGTCCGTTTACGGCGAGAAAATACAATTTGCGAATTGTACAGATATGACGCATTTGCATGTAATTTAGGTACACATGCATTACGAAGGCCTACGGTTCAGAAGATATAAAAATATAAAAAACTTTTTAGGCAAGTCGGGGGACGAGGTTTGTGGCTCACGATCGGAGAAGTAATGGAAATCACAAACGGCAGTTATTAAAAGTCTAATAGGCAAAGAGAGTTTGTCTCAGTTTCATTTGCTTCAAACCGCTAAGCGCTATGCGTTTTAGTCAAAAAGCTATGCGCTACGCGGCAATTCTTTTTATTGAATTTTTTTTTTCGCGGCCAAATTTTACTGTTTTCTTGATCAGTAAAAGAACACAAAAATCTATTGGAAAAACATTTAAATCTCTTGAAAAAATAAATTAATTAAAATGGAATTTATACACTTTTCTGTAGTAATTAGCCGAATATTTTTTTCATTGTACCTGTCTAATACTTAGTTCTGCAGAATTTGTTACATGACTGAGTAACCAGAAGCTGAGAACGAACTTTCTTTTTTTTCCTTTGCCTATAGTGTTTTAATTTCAGTGAGGTGGCCTGATCGCATACAACCTTTCTGTTGACTGTCCGACTTACTGGACACTCGGTCGAAACTCCTGATGCTTGGAATTTGGGAAAGTGTGGAAAGTGAGTCGATTGCGTGAAGATTTTACTATTCGCTATATACATCTGTACGTGTCTTACCCACCTTCCTACTTTCCATTTTTCCATACTTTTGAATGTAGCAATGAATATGCGTAACTCTGAAATTAATTGGTTTAAAAATCACGAATTTTACGTTTTACGCCCTAAATCTTAGAACCTTAGACCGGTGTTAATAAATTGGGGCAAGAGTATCCAAATTGCCCACCCCCCCTCTTTTTACAGTTACAATCGTCGCTGGGCGGGAAACACCTCATATGGTAATTCCAGAGGTCCAAAGTGCAAAACCTCAATATGTAAAAAAGTGGGCCCCTTTGCTACATCTCTATGTGCATTTTGGTCACATCGGTTCTAGCTTGAATTTCATGCAAAATGATAGTAAATCATATTGGCACTTTTATTTCAGAATCTGGAGTCAATAAATTATAAATTACCTAAATATATTTAGAAAGGAAAACCTTCTAGTGCATGGCATGACAGCAAATTATTCAGTTTTTGGTGTCCTCTCGAAAATGTTCACATATGAGGTTGTTCTGTCATGTAACCGTTTTTACTACATGTGAGGTTTTTGCTTTTAAGTCAAATGCACATATGAGGTTTTTTCCCGCCCAGCGACGACATGCACTAAAATTTAATTATTTTAGCTGTTTATTCCGTTTTGATTAAACAAGGCCATATCAAATAAATTTTTTTATCATGTACATATATATGAGGGGTACATATGGAACCTTTCCCGAACTTGTAGTCCCCCATGGAGAGAGTGCCTTAGCCTACCATGACAACATACACCGGAATAAACCGTGACCTTGGTGACGATGCTGACTGATATTTGCAATGAAATAGGTGATGCATCATTACACAATGAGAACACAATATGTCGGAACACTACATCACGGGACTCGCCACTTCGTGACCCCGGTGGTGGCAGGATATCTAGTTCCTCCCGGGCTCACAGTCCGAGGGAACAATGTGAACAATAGGGCAAAATCGATTCCGTTTGACTCTTTACGCAACATAGTTTCATGCTTTAATTCCGTTGTCCGTCCTATGAGCCCCCGCTATGAGACCTGCCGACTATGATTCCTTTCACACGGCACACATTTGGTGTTTTTAATTTTATGCAGAAGTTTACTTAAGTGAACTGAAATATACAAATTAATCCAAAAATTGAATCAACGTTAGATTTGGGAATTATCAGGGGCATGTGAGGATGTTTAATCAAAACCTTGCGTAAGTAGATTTTCATTCCCTATATAAGAGCGCAATATCTACGGAATACATTAACTGCACATACATCCGAGTTGCAATGGTTTTGGGTGTATAATAAATATAGGGCTGGTTTGATATTAGAGTGTATCGGTGCGAATGGCTAAAGAGCGCATAGCTCTGTAAGCCATGGCGCGTAATGTTCAGTATATTATGTTTGATAGAGATTTTTTTTTTTTTTTTTTTTTTTTTTTTTTTTAATACATTCAATACAAAACCAATTAAAAGCCCGCTAAATTTCATCAACCTGAAATCTGGATGTAACCCAAGTTGGGTGGTCCAAATTCGTTCGGACCCACTGTTTTATTGCAAGCAAGGTTAAATGTTTCAAATTCATGCTTGACATTACACTGCTACTTTACTGTTTCATGGCTATCAATAAGAGCATTACTTTGCATTGATTTGGAATTTTGGACATGTTGAAAAACAATTTAATAATAATAGCTTACCCCGATGCCTGGAAGTACCTCCAATATGAAAAGTACCACACTATAACTTGAACTGCATTGAAAATATAGATATTTATTATCTTTATTAATCTTTTCCTGGAGTATGCCAGCCGCCGAATAGTGTTGAAAAAAAAACCCATGTTGCGCGCCGGCGGATTCGAACCTTCGCCCTTCGTATTACATGCACGACGCTCTAAAACCCGCTGAGCTACACAAGCCGGTTCGGTAAGAGCGAATAGATATCAGCTATAGGTGGTAGGGTTCGAAGGTGTCTTTACTACGGCTTCAAATGCATTGAAACTAGTCTTTACTAAGTATAGTCCTCACATCTTGATCGATTACCTGTGAAACAACGGAGATAACAGAATGCTGCTTGCCGCTTTGCCGTTTTGTAGTTATAAACGTTAACGAGATAAAAGTTTTTGGTGCACGTGTCAGGTACAGGTTACGTGTCAGGTATCAGGTTTCAGTTTGGCTCTTCGGTGGCGACCGAAATATATAAATCCGACTCTGTTAAATCAAGGTCTGTACACATGGCCCTCCGCCCAGATGCTATTATATTTTTTCCAAAGACACCTGTTTATTATGTCTAAACATACAAATTTACCTTTTCCTACTGATTCAAAACCGTCGTACTATGACGATAATCGTGTTTTTTTCCAATGTATGGGATACTACGTCATTTTTACCTGAAATGGGTCCCCCTCAGCAATAATAATAAACCAATCAATGCCGTGACGCGTCCATCAAATCTTTATGTTTTCCAAAAATTGGCTTTATTTCCCATATAAATTCCTTTAAGATTCAACTCTTGTTATTGTTCTTTAATAATTAATATTCAGTTTTTCCCCGCATGAATGTGAAAAGATGGGTCATAAGTCTACAAACGAAAACAAAGTCAGGCCGGCTAAATACTTACGGGGACTGTAATGATCAGACGGATCCCCGTTTTAGTTAATAGCAGGCTTACCGCCACTGCGCGGCTGCGGGGGTGTATGCTCCAAGTATAGGGTATACATTTGTTTAAATTACCACCACTGGTCAATGCATAATTTTATTTGGACCAGATTTAATGCATACCAGCTTTTCTTTCTTCTTTCTCGGCCTATAAATTACCCAGTTGCAAAGATCATTGTTATTTTTCTAAGTTAGTTAAAAGTGTAAGTAGATTTTTGCGTTCATGTCATGTCGTCGGGCGGCCTCTAGTCGACCTTACCATCTAGCATACTGATTTAAATTCCAAACCTTGTTCCATTTTGGCCCACCCAGTTAATTAATACTCCTCAATGGCTATTAAAAAATTTGATGTAAACCCATAAAAAAAATTGTCGCAACAATGGGTATTATGTTGTATACATTTTCTTAAACTAAAAAACAACCTCCAAAGGGGGGGGGGTATTTTGCCCAAGTGATTATTATAGTTTGTTATAAAAATTCTGGCGATTTAAATTAGTTTACCCGATTTTTCAAAAATTAATGTTTACCAAGCCATATACTATACCTCTTGACATCCTCTCTATGTTTTTATGTGCTGAAGTTTAATTGTGATCTCCCCCCCCCAATGGACAAGGAAGTACCAAAGTTTAAACTATTTCCGATGGTTGTACCAAATCTAATTGTACATGTACCTTCATTTCCGTTTGGGGGACGGTTCCTCATTTGCTATAAAGAAACCATTTGTGTGTCTGTGTTATCTGACGAAAAACCACAATTTCCACATCAAGGGCCCTTCCAATAAACAATTTCGTTATGAAGTGTAGTACGTTCATTTATGAGCAAAACGGTAGGATTGTTTATTTGGAAATTCATGTCCTTCTTCCAGATTAAACAAGAAAAGTCGTTTGAAAGAAGAGGAAGGTACACATTGGAAGATGGTTCACAACACAAATTCCCGGTCTGGTTGATGTGGATATACCCAGGGCCGCATAAGAGAAAAAATGGTTGTTGGGGTTTATCTAGCCGGGTAATGCGGTGAGTTTAAAAGTACATTGACACGTCCTATCCGCATTTAACCAATCACTTCAAAGGCTGGCAGGGAAATCTGAAATTGTCTACCATTACTTCAACGTTAAATAAATTGATATTCCAACTGTGTCTTAATTTATGAAGCAAACACTTAAAGTTAAGCCAAAAATTTATAAAATAAACTTGATTTTTGTTAACCAGTTAAGGATTATTGGTATTGGGGGTATGAAGTGTATCTTGATTTCAAGGGGCTATTTTACAGAAAAAAGTAAAGATAAACCACACATTACATGCATGGAGGTCGGGCGATCAATTACCAAGGGTATGTTTTCCTTGGAACCTTCCATCCACGAAAGTCTTGTTAAAAAAAGTAGTATTTGTGAAATATTAATTCTCTTTGAGCATTGAGAGAACATCAAAACTGAAACATTTTTTTTTACAAAAGGAGAAAATATAAAAAAAATAAAAAAAATAAAAAAAATAAAAAAAATAAAAAACTTATTTAATTATATTTAAAAGGTTTTGATCTTGATTGAATTCGACCTTAAAAATCCCCAATACACCCCAATTTTCTCAATTTCACCAAAGACACCATTCTTCATGTCCAATTCAATCCATTTGATATGGGAGCCACAACAAAAAACGGCCCTTCTAGTTCAAGTGTTTCCCATGAATTTACATGTCAAAAAACTAATATTGGTCGACCCAAAAACTGAGGCCCCCACTTTTTTATAAAACCATAACAAAAAAACCTCCAACATCGATTATAGCCTTAAGATTTTCATAGGTGTAAATGAGAAAAAATATGTACCTTTCTTCAACACCCAAAACAATATTTTGTTTCCCTTTCGAGATTAAATAAGTTAGGGGTCTCTGGAAAATAGGGCTATTAGCGATCGGGATTATGATGAAAAATTTAAAGGGACAGGAGGGAGCTTTCGTTTTTTTTTTTTTTGAATTATATATTGGATTTAATTCATGGAAAAACTAAACATGGTCCAACACGTCCCCATTGGAAAATGAGTCGAAAATTAATGAATTGTAAATGATGTTCTGGTTTCTATACACATATTAAAAAAAAAAACCCTTCTATAAAAACCTTACGGCAGCTTGAACACTCATCTGATTCGTCAATGCATTCCAGTTCCTCCATTACAGACGGGAAGGGACTGGTTATGACATCTCGCGTTAGATGGGTGGACAAGAAAAACACCCCACTGGGTGGCCATTACTGCTGACGCAAAACTCTTCCATCTGAATATTAATACGGGTAAAAAAGTATTTTTTGCACATTAAGAGGAAACTTAGATTGTAAAAGATACACCAAGTCTAGATAAAAAAAAATCCAATGTCAACACAACTTAAAGGTAGAACTTGAAGGGAACATTTCCTAGAAAAAAGAAGCTCCCCAATTGTTTTCGAACCCGGTTTTTTTCTTCATATTTGGAATGTTTGCCAAATGTTATTAAGATGACACTTTAAAGTGAATAAGGACCGGCTGTAACGCCGCTTTTACAGTAATTTAAGATGATGATTTTAATTTTTTCTTACGTGGCACGACAGAAAAAATTCAAAAGTCGGTTTTTTTACAGGGGACGATTAACGGTAGGCGGGCAAAGTTCAAACACAAAGTTTCGGTTTTTGTTGTATGGGTTTTGTTCCAGTTTTAAACCTTGGGAAAAACATTCTCGGTTAGGTGGTTCTAAAAAACTGATCACAGTGCATTTTGAGAGAAATTCGTATTTCCCAAAAATATCTCCTCCTGTTCACTTTCAATTGAAAATATCACCAAAATGAGCTAAGAAACCTAAACTTTTAGGTGTTTCCCAAATGGTGTAATGAATCAAAATAGCCCAAATGGACTCAAAGAACGTAAAGACTTTGTTTCTTTTAAACACGGAAAATTTGTTAGTTTTTAATTACAGTGGTGTAATAAATAACCAAATGGACTTAATTTCATGTGACCTCGTTGAATTTGTACACAAAATGGGATGCTTGAATACCCAATAAAAAACCAGATAGTCCAACATGGGAGGGAGCATTGCACGGAGGGACATGCCTTGGGCAAAACACGTGGGCTACACCCGGGCAATTTCGGGGAGTATGTTAATAGCAAGATAGGTATGCGTTTTTTACCAAAAAAACCTATTTCATAAGATTGGACCACAGAATAAAATTATTGTTTAATGTTAGTCAAAACCAAAATTTCACGATTTTGTTAGTTGCCAGTAATTGCCTTATTGGATAAGGCAACACATCCCACCCAAAGGGCGTTGTTCCCCATTATAAAATTGACAAACAACAAGGCTCTCCTATGAAACACAATAGTACTTACTAACGAGCAAATTAACAATAAAAATCCCTGAATTATTTTTTCAGGAATTCAACTGTTATGAAACATTATACAAAATTGTATTTGCCTTATATGGGAGCCAGAAAGAAATTCAAAGATTAAAACATTGGCGGGTGTTACATTTTACTGCCCACCACCGGTTGTATTGCTAATTAATAAAGTGCAATACGAGAAGATTTAAACATATTCAGGTGTCCATCAAAAAATCGAAAAAGTAACTGGATTTTTTGGCCCCCGAATTTAAAAGCTTTTTCCATGAAAAAAAAATATCACCATATGAAAGGATAAGCTGCTGAAATTTTTCCTTTTGGGTTTATAAAATTGTGAACATTTCTAATTTGTATTGGAACAAATACGAAATTTTCAGGCATGTTTTTCCATTAGGTTTCAAAGGTTATCAACTCCTCGTGTGAACCCCCCGGTAAACTGATATTTTCAGGCGAATGATAATCAAATGAAACTTTAATTCTTTGAATAAAATTGTTTTCTTTTTTAAATTTCACTGTTCGTTTTAATTTTCCAACTGTTGTCCTTTTTTATATCCACTGTATTTACTCATGGCCGCCAGAGCGAAACCAATATTGATGGCCCAAGTCTGGAACACCACGATGCCCTTATTAGGGCCAGGCAATCCAACCCCAGATTTCAAGTCAGATGGCATCTCAGTTTGCTCCAAAACTACAACCGTGGCAAGGTATCACTAGGGCAAGATAAACATCATCGGAATAACACCTCCACCACATAGTTATTAAAGTCCCCACTGAGCAATTTCTCTTCAAAGAGACACACGTACTGGGGGCAGTATCCATTTCTGAAACATCTTGCAAGGCTACACCTTAGGCTGAGACACCACACCGAGAGCGGCTTACCCACGAGGATTGCCCACCTTTGCTGGGTAAAACTCAGCCCAATGTGAGAAACAAATTGCAAAAACCTCTTCCTGCAGGGACGCCCACCCTGGAAATGGGCACCGACCCAAATTGCAGGTGCCTATGTCACAAATGTCTACAAGCCACCTAACCACCGGCTCCAAGGAAGACCTCTCTACCAACTTATTGGTTTGCCACCCTGCATTTACGCTGGCCAGGGGACTCTTAATTAAGGGCCATAGCGTTCATGGGGGCTACAGGAAAAAAACACAAAACCCTGATGTGAGCTACCTTAGAGGGTGGGACGGCGGCCTCAAAAATCGGGGTAAAAAACTCTACACGACCCCAAAGCAACCCAGACACTTTCAACTCTGCCTGCGAGGTTGGGAATTACGTCTTTAAAAAAACCGGGTGCTTGCTTTTGGCCAAAAACAGCTGGGACACCGTCTCCATTCACCGTATGTTCTCCGGACCGCCTTCCGAAAGTCCCAAACACAGACCATCACTGATCACTCAGGAGAGCCCTTGCTAAGGCTGTACCAACAAAGCAGTGAAAAGGGTGGAACTTCCGCAAGCAGGGATGGGACCAGTTCCAAAGAAACCTGAGTGGATTCAGAAGGGTCCAACCTCCCGACACCCAACCTCCTCCAAAACTGGAAACCTCCACAGCACTGTGTCAACTCCAAATATAGCAAAGAAGGAATATCCCCACGTGGCTGCCGTCGCAGGTTATATTTTGCCCATCTTGGGACGAGACGATGGACAGGTTCTTGACAATGATTTCCTGAATTCTGAAAAACCACGGGAGAAGCTCATCCAAGGCTTCAGAATCTGACAAATGCTGGACAGGGAAACAAAAAGCACGTGAAGCGCTGGGAGGGAAAGGACGGCCAAGGAATCGAAATTCCACCCACTCACAGACAGGAGGCCTGGAAAGACATATAAACCCGCCTCAACCGGACAGAATTTCCAAAACCATCGAAAAGTCCAGTGACTGCCAACTTAATTGCTGAACAACTCCTCGCAAATGGTCGTTTCAACAACACATAACTGATCAAGGATCACACTCGCTCTGTGTCAAAAAGAGATCACCAACTTCGTCGAGCCCCCGCGTGGGACGGGTCACTTTCAACAATCCCTTTCTCACTAGATGAGCTTACCTCTGCTATTTCAGCCCATACTAAAAGAGGGAGATCGGGCAGGGCCTGATAACATACCAGCCAAAAGTTCCTGATGCCCAATTGCGGGCCCCACGATGGTCTAGATTGGGCCTCCAGGGAGTTATCCAAACATGTTGCATGACCAAACCAGCCCTTACGGCAAAGATCTGGAGGGAGCTACTATCAATCGGCACTTCCAAAAACCCAAACAAGGCCTGTCGAAACAACATAACGACTTTAACCGCCCAATATCACTTACTGTGGGTTCTCCTTCAAACTCCCTTGACGGGGGGATGATCCTCGCCCGGATGGAGCCCGTCGTCGACCCCCTTCTGGAGCCTTAACGAACAAGCAGGATTTCGCCGTAGCCGGATCACTGTCATCAGGATTGGTTAAAATCACAAAATTGATATTGAGGAAAGGGCTTTTTGAAATGCCCGCCGCTAAGGAGGGCGTCATCTTGGTGGATATTACTGCAGACATACGACAAACCGTGTCGGGACAACAGGCCTGGAAACTCAAGTCTCCGGACCATCCCGGAATCGTTCTACCCTTGTACCATGCTTGCAAAAAAACCGTAGTCTTTATCTCAAGACCAGGCGATGGGCAGAGTAGTCCGTTCTTGCGACGTCGGGAGGAAAAGGGAGTACCACAAGGATCTGTATATTGGCTCCTATGCTGTTCAAAACTTGTATATCAGCGATTTCCCCCCCACCCCCCCCCCCTCCAAACAACATTCGAGGGGACAAAATGGCAACGCCGACGATCTTGCCCTCTCCACTCGGGGACAAACAAAAACTGGACAGAAAAGTAGGAAGCACCTTACTTA
>JAMKCH010002799.1:0-75786 GCA_023653785.1 Ophioderma brevispina
ATGTGGATAAGCGACATAACAGACTACAGAATCAAGCCAATTCAGTGAGCTAATTGTATTTGCGCGTATGGGATGGCATGCCTCTAAAATGTGCACCCGGGATACAACTTCTGTTAAACAGGTGTCTCTGGAATGGTACTGTGTTCGGTAGACCAAGATGCCCGCCCGTTGCTTCATTCATCTAATATACAATTACTGTTGTGTAGCCAATCCATTGTATAGAGATCAGTGGTTACAGTGCGACGGCGATAAAACTAAATATTAAGCGACCCCTTTTCAAATGTCCACGTTTTCATGGATTGTTAGTGTTTAGGCCAACTAAAACCTTTGTTTTTCACAAAATGATATCTAAAACACCCCTCTTAACATTTTTCGCATATCACTGAGGTTTTAAAAAGTGTAGTTTTTTTGCAATAAAAAATTCTAAACGAACTTCGCTCCTATCCTTTGTGTGCTCAACGAAGTTCAAAAGGATGAGGCTTGTGGCAAACTTGCACGTGATATATGCGCGTACGGGATATATTTTCGCTGGCTTCTGTTTCGGTATTGCATGCGGCGTTGTAAATATACCACAGGGAATAAACATGGTAGCTTCCATGATCGTTGTACAGTTGTGTATATTGGTCGGAATAAATCTGGATTTTTCGCAAGGAATACTTCAATGGCCATGAAAACCATCTGGTACGTTTTATTTAGGGATATTTCATTATATATGTGCCGATAGATTTACCAATAAATCACTTTAATGTTAGGAATGTTTTACAGGCTAGTTTTAAATGTTAGAGTTTCACGGTAATGCGCTCCCTGAAAGAAAATGTTGTCAAATAGATGCTTTGGTCTAAAATTCCCTATTCTTCAATGCAAATGTTATATTTTGGTGGACACATTATGTCCTTCAAATGTAACATTAGCAGGTATACATGATGACTTAAATACTTTGCACATGTGTTGCAAGTCACGCATTCAAATTAAGCCAATTTCCAGACTCTTTTGTGTTTATTTTCATTTGTACAAAAATACCATTTTTTCTTGCAAGTGTTACATTTGGTGGTCAAAAATTAGGAAAATTGTGATCAACAGCGCATAGCACCGGGGGGGGGGGGGGCACTTGTATTCAAAGGTGAATATGATGCGTGAACATGGACTAACAAAATGCACCCTAAACAAGTATTTCCACCGATTAAAACCCTAAACAATTATTTTTATCTGTTTTTGCTACACTAAAGAAGTATTTTTTGTCAGTTTTTGCTACCCTAAACAAGTAAGCAATGCATTGTGTTGTTAATATACCCTTTATTATCTTGCTTTGCTTTACAATATTTTTTATTTTCTTGATCTCTGCTTAATTTAAGTAATATATACCCTAAACGCGTACATCACAATTTCAGGGCTAAGAAAAAACATACCCTTTTTCCACATTTTGCTGTTTTTGACACCCTAATCAATGTACGCGCGTACATTGCTTGTTGGAAAAAAGAGACCCTTTACGCGTTTTTTTCTTGTTCACGTATCATATCCACCTTTTAATACAAAGTGCCCCCGGGGCTTGGAAATGTGGGGATCAATGAAAATTTTGCGTGGTGTTTGTGAGATTGTGTGTGTGTGTGTATGTGTGTAACATTACGAGAGATACAATTGTGGATATTTTTTCTGGTATAAGAGACATTGATTGTGGAGTATTTTTACAATTTGTGGGTGTATTTTTTCTTCAATTGTGGGAGTATTTTTACTAGAGTTACTAGGTTACGAATTGTCCTATAACGGAGTAAACTGTAATCTAGTATAAAGGTTTATTCCGGAAAAGATTAGAAATGAGGATTTTTCTAGTTTAGTAACTTATATAGGCCTGCGGCGCAATCCTCGTGGCTAAGAAAAAGGAGAAAAACCTCAGAAAAAAAGAAAAAACGTAAAAAAAATTGAAAAAATCTTTAAAATGTCTAAAAAAGTGTCCCCCCCCCTTTTTAAGAGAAAAAGCTCAAACCTATATAGTTTTTTGAAAATCTCCTTATATAGTTTTTGAAAATTGTATTTTTTCTGAAAAAATGTCTAAAAAAGTGTCTTTTTAAGAGATTTTTCAGTGAAACTCCCACAAGTTAAAGCTCTTGTATCATGTAGGGGTGTGTGTGTGTGTTTTGTGTTGTTTGTGTGCGTGTGTGTGTGAGTGCAGTGAGTGAGTGTGTGCGCGCGTAGTCATTGTTGTATTGTTCTTATGTAATCATTGTTATAAGCTAAATTTTTCTGATAGTTTTAAAGTGTAAATATTGTTATTTTGATAATGCACCATGTGAACAATTCGATGACCCGATAATTAGGCTATCATAATCAGGTAAAACAATGAAAATATTGTCATTCAATATGTGGGATAAACCTGCTATCATTCCCATTATTTGTTGTGCTAATACGCAAAATGAGATTACGGTCACGCATGACCTTTTTTTTCTCGTACCCTGAAATCACTGCGAGGAATCCCAATGTCAAATAAATCAGTGATTAATTGGTTAGCCTTTAAACTTGCCCTAGAATTGGGTCTTAACCTACATATGAATTTGTATATAGAGATTTTCACAGATGCGTAAGTGGTTCGATTATAGGCTATTTTTATATAGTGTATCTTTGATTGCATGTTTAAGAAAACCAGAAGTAGCTCTGATATACAAACGCATTCCTACATGAGGCAGGATTTTGACTCCTAATCATGTTTTGGACGATGATCCTTTCACCATACACGAAAATATTACTATTTTAAAAGCGTTTTTTTAAAATTATTTTGGGTATATATATGGAAATTAATCTATTTTGAGAATGGCGAAATGTGTAATTCTTTCATACAGCGGTTAAGTATTTACAAAATGATTATTACCTGGCATTATTCTTGATACAATTTGGAATAGAAATTGTCAAGTTTTTACTAATCAGATGTTTGAAAGGCTCCAACAAAATTTATTGAATTCAATATAATAAAAGTCATATAATGTCAATTAATGTGACTGTCGGCATTGTATGCTGATCCTATGTGTGAAAATAAGTAAATTTTATTTATTGTATGCTGATCCTATGTGTGAAAATAAGTAAATTTTATTCTCAAAATTGATTAATTTCCAAAACTTTTGAAATAAAAAAAACCTTTCAAAATAATGTTTTCATGCGGACACACACACACACACACAATCACAAACACATACTCGCGCGCACACTCGCGGGCACACACACACACACACACGCGCACACACACACAATATTTGATGACCTGCCTCATATCAACACTACTCTTTACTTTTCTTAAACTAGGTCAGAGATATCCCCAAATCAACCATTAATTAATACCAACACGTTCGTATTAATTATTTAAGGTTGTTCAGCTGATTCTAATTTGATAATGCCTACTTTAATAATGTTGATTGTTTTGGACAAAACGCCAACCTATATTCCTGGGGAAAAATTAAGTGCTATCCTGCCGAGTTTGCTCCCCTGAGTAAATCATTCAGAGTGTCCAAGTACACTAACTTGTTAAAATTGCTAATTTGCTAGGTCAAATGTAAGTTAAAACCACAGTTACCACACGTACCATTTTGGTATCATAGAGTGAATCTAAAATAAATTTATTTTTCTTCGTTTAAAGGTCGCTTACGAAAAACATAGGAGCGCACGACCGAGCGATAGGTGGACTTCAGACGGTTATATATTTTCAACAGGAAGTAACAATATTGAAATAGAGTAAATGACAATAAAAGAGATAGAAAAAAACAATATATCTGTCAAGCCATTCTAACTGATATCAAAAGTGCGATATGCTTGACTTACATAAATGAAAATTGACGGGTTCAGTAAGGAATTGCATTTTCGGGAGTTTAGTTTGATATTTTTGAATCAGACAACACCCAAAGTGTTGCATATTTAGAGGATCTTTATTGTGCTTAACACACTGTTAAATGTTGATTAAAATAACGTAGTTCTAACTGGCAGCAGGGATTCACAACGGGTGTTTTCATAAGGTGACACCCTTTTCTGACACCTTATGAATTCGGAAACCTTAACGGACCTTAACGGAAAAAACCACACGGTTTATGTGGTTTATTCCGTCAAGGTTTCCGAATTCATAGGGTTTCAGAAAAGTATGTCAGAAAAGGGTGTCACCTTATGGAAACACCCATTCACAACAGTCAAAACAACGTTTTTTTTACACTTATTTTCACGTGTACAGTTATTTGCACGTTTGTAGTCCCGGCTACAGTTAAAACGACGTTTTTTTTTTGTCGAACATTTTAACAGTGCAGCCTTATAAGGGAATGGGGGGGGGGGGGTAATGGTAGCGATTACATGGAGCCTTTTGGCAAAGATAATTATGCAAAAAGTGAGGTAAATGACTACAGGGGTAGTGAACTGTAAACACATATTGTAAATTTTACAGTATTATACGGCAGCTGATGTTTTGCCAACATAGTACCGTAAAATTACAGTATACTCTAAAAAGAATTCAATCAAAAACACTTGAACATATTTGGTGGGTTATTAAAGATATTTTCCAAAATATCTTTGAGGAGAAAAATCACAACATTCCAAAAATAGTCTTTGCGGAGAGAGAAAAAGAGAGACAGGAGCCTAGGGAAGAGAGGAAGAGAGAGATTATTGCCAACATTTTCGAAATCATTGTGTTTTTGTGCGACATGGGAGAAAAGATGGACAAAACAGCGCATCAGGCGAATAGTTGATTAGATGGCGGATTCATACTTCAGAACTGCTCGAGCAAACTGTGATTGTATCCCGGGGATTCTTTGCGTAAAACATAATGCATGGAAAGCTAGCGTCTGCGCCGATAAAGTAAGAACTCACCATAATTTTGTGCTAATTTTTGGAGATAGGTGCTAAACAGTTATGCAAAACTGCTTAGCATATATCTCCAAAAATTATCACATTAGATAATAATTAGGCCTATATACAATAACATATTGGTGATGTGCGAATTTAATTTAGTTTCGCACCAATTGAAAACACGCGCGTGCATGGCGAATAGTTATTGATGAAACTCTTTCAACAAACACTTCACGGGAACTACTTGTGAAGTCACGTACATACAGACACGGCTATAATTAAGTTTTTCTCAAAACATTTATGCATGTGATCCAGTCTTGTCCATATAGGCCAAACTTAATAACCCTGCAAGTATTCTATGGATATAAAGAACCGAAGAATCAAGCAATAAAATGAATCCACAACGTGGAAACTTAATATGAAGATTGACGGAAAGCTGCACCGATAAATAATTTCATAAATCTTCTCTTGACTTCTATTTTGTCAATCTTAGCAACTGACCTTCTAAAAGACCAAATTGTGTCACACATGAACCCCAAAATGCTTCTGACTTTGAAAGGCTCGACAATTAACACGTTGTGAAGGCCAGTCAAAGTAGGTCGCCAGTCAAAGCAGGTCGTTAGTCGAGGTGGAAAGCCAACAATTTCAAGATGTCCGACAATTGCTTAATTTCCTTACCATATTTGGGAGAGTGAAGGAAATGCGTTGAAATTGATACAAATCGCCGTATCTGGTCTCAGGTTAATGACTTTTCAAACAGCTCCCTGTGAAAGAAAGGCATAAGTGTAATTTAAAGAGTTGGCAGTTTAATGATTGATCTTGCTTTTGTTGATATACCTGAACTCCCTGTTAATATAGGACTCGTTATTGCTTTGAGAAGTCAAAAATTACAGTAATAGATAACCATTTAAGAGCAGGTCTGAACTATTCTGATTTCCATAACGCCATTTGCTTTGCATTAATGCTTCAATACATCACACAGATCTTTCCTGACCAGAAAGTTTTGTGAAATCTTCAAGCAAAACTCTTATGCATCTCACATACACGGCTTGAAAAGCATCTTTCAAAGAGAGACCGAACCTATGGAGAAAGTTCATGATGGGAAATCTCAATGCATGGGTACACTTTACTCTATAACAACTTTTTCCACGCATTCACTGATTAATTAACCGTAATCGACCGAATAAAGAAATATAACAATCATACCCAAATATTTTTCTAGGCTTTTGAACATCTCCAAATATCCTTGAAATTAGTTTCTGGTCATTCTAATTTTAATTACGAGACCAATTGACCTGTAACTTCCTCTAAGTGCGTATGGTGTGAACGGAATTACACTTGGACATCATCGCGCCAATTAGCTCAAATCCCTCAAGGGGTTTGGGAGGGTAGTAGTGAGTACATCTTTCAGATGGCCTATTTTAAGGAAACTAAGAGCATAACCGATTTATTAAAAAATCACACATTCTCATACCAGATGGGACATCTATGTTTTAATCACACACATGAAAACGCTAATTCTGAAAGCCTTTTATATTTAATATAATGCGTAATTTTGACTCTGTTTTAAACTATATAACTTAATTTATTTTTTGTATTTACAACAAAACCTACAGTAGAGTGATATTGCCGTTAATTTACAGTGATTGTAAAATAACGGTTTAACTGTAAAATTGCGGAATATTGATCATGTTGATGTCAACTAGGCTGCCATTAATATATCCATAATTTAATTTATGGCATATTTCTGGCATCCTATATAGTTGACAGCCTAATTGTTACGGGTTTAACCGTCAAATACTTTTCACTGTAAATTAACGGCATAACTTTATAATTGTGGCCACAAAACTATACGAACATCTCGATCAGTGTATTGAATTTTGACTTTTTCAGTTAAGTACACAGATATCATCTGAAAAATTAAATTTATGAATTAGGTTTTTAAATTACACACTATCATAATTAGTACCTTTCCAAAACGTTTATGTTGGGTTAAGGTGATTATGTAATTAATAATTTCCTCTTGCAATTTTCATAGTACGTTTCACTTCTGCGTAACTTGTACATCTTAATTGTTCATATTCTTCAACAGCCGTCCTGAAACACACAGAAACCAGTAAGTAAAGACAATTAATAATTTCATCTTGCAATTTTCATAATACGTTTTACTTCTGCGTAACTTGTACATCTTAATTGTTCATATTCTTCAAATGCCGTCCTGAAACACGCAGAAACCAGTAAGTAAAGACTTTTCCATTTTTGATGAATCCAGTATACATTTGGTATCAATTTAAAGCTCAAATACTGCATATGTAAAAATCTCAATCATTGTCCATTTGTTCCTGGTATCGTTAGAACGGGTCACGTTTGAAATTTTACATGTTTGTCGGTAAATATAGATAACAACAGAGCTGTATATTCTTTAATTAACAGCATCTGTAAAAAAAATTAACTAATTTCTGATTTTACTTACTTTTTTCCTATGATATCATAAGCCAATCAAGCAATCCGACTTAAGTCGTATTTTGTCTCGAGGGTGTAAAAACGAAAAACCCCACCATTATATTCTAGCCTATTACACTCAAAAATAATTTCCTTTATCTACTCAATAAAATGAAATGCAATTTTATTGAGTAATTTCAATGACAATTTTTTTTAAGTTATCACTAATCATGTATTTTAATGGAGATAGATCAAAATGTTTGAATCAGTACAACTCATAATAATTTTTCTACATCATAAAGAAAATATGCGCAAAATCACACTACTTTATTTATTTTAGTACACAAAGAAATTATCAAGTTAGTCAAACTTCAAGTTGCTGGAACTCAAATTAATTTTGTAGGTATGTGGGGAAAAAGAGGGAACATGAAAGAAATGTTTCAAGAGGTAGTATGTGCCATGTTTTACATTATCTTAATACGTTATAGCTTTAAATTAATCATGTAAGTACATTTTATACATGTAGGCCTACCTAACTGGGAATCGAACCTGGGACATTCTGCTTATAGAAAACATACTTGCTACGGTACCTTACATGGCATTTATGTACATTATTTTTCTTTCAAATTAATATATTGCGAATTAAAATTAACAAATATCATACAAAAGGACTACTATGAAGTTTTTGAACTATGTATCAAAATTTGAAGTGATGATAAGATACTAAATGACTGATTTGTGTACTTTTTGGTTTTATAAATTATCGTGTTATAACTCTAAAGCATTAACTTAACTGATTTGATTCTGGTTTATATCAAGAATTATAACTTCAATAATCAATTAAGTTACAGCAATAAGTGTAAAATGAATAATTGCTACTGATTTTTTTTGCACATTTTTACCGTAACTTAATAAATAAATGTATGTTTGTGCTGTTAACATTTCTCAAATGAAAAGAGTTAAGGGTATTTGTGACAATTTAAGCCTAAGTTATTTACATATTTCGCGGACCATTAAAAATCATTGAATTGAGTATTTGCGATTAATTATTTTGAATTACTAGCACACTTGTTATTTTTTTGAGAGTGCGGCCACCAAACAAATACGATCACGCCATATTTGGTAGCGGTATAGCTACTAACTTAAATGGCAAATGGATAATGTGCTCAAATAAGAAGCATCGCTTTATGTCGATGAATTCACATCACATGTCTCCCCGTGTTAAAATCTTCCTAAGTCTATGTTAATGTTACGGATAATGGATCAAAACGAAGGTCAATAAAATCTTGGTTGGTGTAAGACAAGTTACAATCAAAGACACTATCAGCGATCCACCCGAACGAGTCAAAATAGTTGAAATTTGCAGGAGTACTTAAAAATTAATGATAAGTCTGTGGAATTCGCATAAGTTAATTTTTGCAACTGAAGTGACAGAAAAGGAAGAAAACAGCAGTTCTCAAAGATATGTATCGCCGAAGTGTCCATACGGACGGTAACTAAAATATCCCATTTTGTCCTTAATGTTGCTTCTGGTCTTATCATTTGTAGGATATGATAGGATACCTATACTTGTTACTGACATGCGTAAATCTGATTTTTTTTAAATTATTATTTAGATTTTCTGATCGTAGCAATCACTGATAGTGCCTTTATGCTGCCGTAGTGGGTGATAATCATGGCTATACAGTTTTTGAAATTGATTATTAGAAATATTTTGGGCCTATAATGCTCATACTATAGCAGGCGTTAAGACCGAGCGAGACACAAAAATGTATGTACGAAGACCACAGTATACCTACCAACCTATAAAGGAATATAATATATGCAAATTAAAATATTCAGGAGGAAATGACATTATGTAAACTAGAGACAACTTTAGAAAAGTGGGCTTTGGGGTTGTGCCTGATTTAAGGTGGGGTGTATCGCACCCGCACCCCTGGGCCCGGGTTTAGGGTTTAGGAGAATATAGTTAAGGTAATTTACATATTGGTGACTCAAAGTATTCCTTATGTAAGTTCCTCCTGAACACTAACTTGTACATTATTTTATCTTTCTGTATACCTTTCCTATAATCCTCATATAATTATGTTATTTGTCGCTCCTGTCAGCTCTATTAAAGTTTGGGTGCAACATTTTGGCCCAACATTTCTTTTTTAAAAATACGGTCATTAATTAATAAATCATCATTGTTTCTCACGTGATCACGATAATTAACCATATCTCTGTGGTATAATTTCCGAGTGGCAAGCGGGTGTAGCGGTGTTCTGAATGTTTCTTTCTCTCGATTACATAAGTCAATTTCTTTTGAACATTTAGTTGCAAAATATTTTCTAAGCAAACAATCCTGTTTTGTTTTCATGAACTGCTTCATCCATTTCCTTTGGGTATTGGGGAAAATCATGTTCTTAATTCTTGTTTGGTTCTACCATGTTTTCGATTTTTGCACTATAGTTTCAACTGTTTTTACTTTCTGATTGAATAAGATTATGTTCCACATGTTTTTTACATAACAAAATGCAAACTATGTGAAATTACCAAAATAAACAGACCATTTTACGATATACAATTACGCTAGATGAGCCAAGGCCAAGGTATGATGTTTTCATGCTATAATTGTGTGACCTTGAGAAGCCTGTCTGGGAGAGGGATTTTAGGGGTAAAAAAGGCATCGACATTGAACTATGAACTTATGTTTTACTGCAAAGGATTTTATTCAATTCCCATGATATTCCTAACATTTAGATTTAACAAAATAAAAGATAACATTGGAGTAGTAATGAACTTGAAATTCAAGGTGACCCTTTCATACGCCCTTGAGGAGTTTACATTTCTCCAGTAAAATTGAATAGTTTTTGAGGGTTAGACGATACGCCGATGGCTATAGATTAGGCTTTTGAAGAATGAATTGGTGAATTTCAATAAAAACGGCGTCGCGGAAGGGAGTTTCCTCTTAAACTCCACGAACTTAAGATATTACTTCGTTATTAGCTTCATGCGTGTAATAATCTTTACTGATAGAAAATAGCATAACAGTGAGTGAACGAGCGTGATTTTACTCAAACAATGTATGTTTTTACCTTTGAGAACTCAAGAGGAACAATTAAAAAAGTAAGAACCCCTTTCTTATTATGTCAATGATGAAGTATCGCTAAGAATTGAAAACTCGATATGCAAAACTGCAGCGGTGACCAAGTGCCAACGAAGAAAATCTAGAGAGCGAATGTATAGTGGCATGGCGCCAAAAGGGACGGGAGTGCGATTGAGGGTGTCAAAATTATGCCTTTTTGAATGAGTTCTTCAAGATAAATTATATTATGTTTTAACGACTAGAGAAATATACATGTAATATTAGTTACCCTTTCACTTTCTTTATTCGTTCTGATCCACATCACTGCGCACGATATCATAGTTATCCATGATGAATACATATTCCACATGTCATACACTATTTTCATTGACAGAACCCCTAACGGCCTTAGTAACATAACTATAGAATGATGGCTTCCTTACATTTTCTGCCATACTTCAAAATGTTCGAACTAAAATACCCATTTGTAGAAAGGAAACGTAGGACCTTACAAAGTTTCTTTGTAATAACTCTGCATTTGTGTATTGACTTGATCAGTTTTGTAAACGATTATTTTGTTAAGATTTTAAAGGTGCTTGTTCCGATCTATGTATGTTATGTTCATACATAATATGAGAGCCTGGCACTTGATACTACCCATCAAGTACCGTGGGAAACAAACTTGCTGTTTTGATGGTAGAAGCGATAATGTATCTTGCAAAGCCCTATTCAATACTGTGCTAATATTGATGGTTAACCATTAAATGCGGTTTTTATACCTTGCGAATGAAATGGATTTGAAGGCTCAAATATTAGGACGACAATGAGAAAAATACGGCCTTTAATCTGATACCAAAATTCGTACTACTTCCAGTAAGTCAGGAACCCCAAAGACGATCGGAACACGCACCTTTAATAGTCTGGATCAGCAACCAAAATTTAAAGTAATTGTGATATTTCCACCATTTTGTTTACTCTAGATCTTTGTTCATAAGAACTATTTCTCAAAACGGTGTTGTAAGTTATAACCCATGAGGACGAAACTCAGTACGGTCTAAAATTGAGTGCCATAACCTATATTTTGAAATTTAGCGCTCAAATCTGTTATTGCGTCAGACCATAGTTTGACACTTATAAAAGACTTCCACGTGATCGCTCATCTATCTAATGACTGATACACCAATAATAAGTCTTGCTGAAGGATTTCCTCTCACGCTTCTAAATGTTTTATTTCATAAAATTGCATATCTTGTAGAATTAAAGGCTTATTAGATTCTTGTTATTGCTGATGATTTGCGTGGCATTGTTAGCTAACCAATCAGCATCAAATCAGCCGTATTTTCCTTTATTTTCACGGACACTCGTATTGTGAAGTGAGTCAAGGATAGACTTTTGCCTGACAAATTTGTACAAAAACTCTAACGGGCTTGAAAACCTTGTATTAACAATTTTATTTGGGCTAATTTTTGAAGCAGAAACTATTGCGGTGGTACAGGCGAAATCGGAACTTGTTTTTAACGCCTGAAAATTCCGTTCCAAAGTCAATGGACTAAACTTTAGAAAGACGTTGTAGGCACTGCACTGCACTGGGAACGAATTTTGAGTAAATTGCTGTCATATGTTCAGGTAAAACGTTAGTAAAATGTATAATAATTTTATTTTAAACTGTTCAGAATTAAACGTGATAATGTCAAATCAAAGTCGATTTTACCTGCTATTTCAGGGGTATAGAATGATTCATGTGATTTTTTTTTTGGGGGGGGGGGGGCAGAGAACCGACTTCTAAAGCGTCATGATTAGTGACACCGACCGTTTTCTGCAATGATTTGTCAATGACATTCTGACGTCGATAGGGGTACGCCCACCGTGCCCTACAAAGTTACGCCACTGGCTGTTTCAAACTTCCAGAAACGCAAGTCAATGGGATAGACCAACACTAACTTTGCTGCTATTATTTTCTCGACAATAAAGCTCTAATGCTGCAGTATTGAATATACCTTAAATCATCGACATGCGTTCGGTAATCAAAAAGAGTTGAAGGGTTGTTTAGAGTGCACCTTGTATGGTACAAAAATTGTGAAATTAGTCTAAATTGGTATCGGAGCAAATACGAAATTCAGCCTAAGTATGTTTGATATTTTTAAAAAACCTCAAAATAACCTTTTATTTTCACTTTTGCGGCATTTCTATACCCAATACAAGGTAAGAAATCTGTTGCGTGTCTAATATATATATGATATCACTGCGTATGACCCAATATATGGATGCCTTGAAATCCATCGTTGCACCTTTAACTGATATCATTCTTGGCAAAATAGCAATTTATGAATTTCATTTCCAGATGTGTATTGATTTCAATTTAACAATATTAAACAAGTAAGTCATTTAATGTATCTGTTGCCTTTAATTTAATTGGAGGCAACAGATTTAATTTTTCGACTTTGTCATTCTCAAAATAAATTAATTTCCAATGATACACAACTTAAAAAGGGCTTTGAACATTAATAAAACACGCCATAAGGAGCATTTAAGTTCTGCCTCAAGTGCGAATGTGTTTGATATCAGTGGTGCCCTTAGTTTCCTTACTAAGTTAAAATAGGTGATCATATATGAATTCAGTACCACCCTATGCCTTTTTAAACATACGGACTGGGGATATTAATTTACAAAAATGTATTAAACAAATTTATACAAATAAATGAAGAATGAATAAAAGCCATAAAACAAATTATGTTACTCGTTCGATTTATACTTGATTGTTTTAAATTAGAACACATGATCTCATCAACAAACAAACAACATTGTATCCTTCGTGTCTAGTCCGTCTGTTGGTGATGTTCCGTCAATTGATAGCCAAACCACAATATTCCTTTTTGCCTTACGAATTAAATGTTATTTGGAAAATCAATTATTTTTTCACTAACACATGAAAAGTTCACATTTCATACCCAAAAAATTGTATATTCATATCGGTTGTCTAACTAGATTTCATTAATTACTTAATATATTCAGCATAAGATGTTTTCATCTACAAGGAAAGTTTATCACTGCGCTGTTACAAGTATCCGGGCTTTAGACCTTTCGTCACATTTGCTGGTGTTTTTTCCTCGCGGAATGCCGGCGTTTTCTCAGGATAGAATCACATTCCGTGACCATCTCGGGGTGAATGCCTTATTGGTATACAAGCCGTACATACGGCACTCCACTTTTGTTAGTTATGATATAGCACTTTGATTCGTCAAGAGATTCTTTCGACCATAACTTCAGTGATTAACGATATTTCCGGAAAGACTTGGAGCACTCTGCCACTTTATTTTGCACGCTGGATTCATTGGATACGGACATACCCTACCGCTCTGTACGCGCATGGTGATGACTTGATCTTGAAAAAGCAAGATAACGAAATCAGGCTGGCTTTTTTTATCTGGTGGTAAACTGACCGATAATATGGTTTCAATAAAAATATTTGGCTTTTGAATTTGATTAAGGTATTGTTATCTCTATGGTTTGCAAGTCACCAATACTGTAAACACGAATCAGGGTTAACCACAGGCTGAGAAGTGCGTAAGGCACTGGACGGAAAAGGGACTGTATTTATCGAAGGGACTACGCTACAGCTGATACGCAACATTCCAGGTATGTTACGATTCAGATTGCTTATGTCTTTATAGTTGCTTAATGATGATATCTAAGAATGGTTACCTTTATTTATACCATTGAACAATCTCCAAAACATTTCCTCTACCAGACTACCACAGAATCCAGACCCATGCATGTGCCATGTAGTTCATAGTGTTAGCCATATCTATACAGAACGTGTGATATATAACGCTACTCATTCAATGACAACAGACATGATAGCGAGCTCTGCACTGTCACATATCACCTTTTTGTGTTAATTGTGCAACTCTCAGCTTCCAGATAATGAAATTGTTAGGAAATGAATTCCAGTGATAGACTCGCTATCTTCCACATATGGGAAAAGGGCAATGGTTCTGACCCTGATATAGTGTAGTGCAATGAGGCGCGTTAATCCACGGCGCCACAGCCTTACTATACACCTGTAAATTAGGTTGGCTTATTATCAACGGATTCACCGCGGTGTAGTAAACACCCATATTTCATACTGAAATAAAACTGGAACAGAGATTTCCCTTGGAAAAGCTACAAATGAAATAAAACAGACACAAAAAACAAACAAAATACAGCTAAAAATTTTATTATGTTGGTACTTGAGCTGGCTAATAACTTGAGGAGACAGTCGGGCCGGAGCTGAGACAGGTTTCTCGTGCATAGCGCCGTTGTGGTAGAATGCTATGTACAAAGTGTCGCCTTGTACACCTCCTCTGTTAGCCTAATCAAGCCCGGGACAAGCACGGTAGATAACTGCATGTATGCATTGCCGTAAAGTTTTGTTAAACTTTCACGCCAACTCATCAACGTGGTAGCAACCACAAATTTGTATCTCATTTAAATTAATGAAAACGTCTGTATGATTATAGATAGTAATGTAAAATCATTCTGATCTCACTCTTGGTAATATGATGTCAACATGAATTTCATGTTATAGATTTGACGCGCCAAAGTTAACGAAATAATTAGCCACAACCGAGGTTTTGATATTGTTAATTTTACTCGGTCTTTTCCATACATACTCGTGATTTTCTTTAGTAGCTTTTAGTGGATAGATACTTTCCTGGGTGGCTATTTCTCAACGAAGATCACAAAGAGGCAGGTGTATGCCCTTACCTATTTTATACTGTGATAAAAAAGTATTGAAAAGAGGGTATTTTCGTTTGATTAATTTGGTTAACTTAGAAAGACTGGTAGTTGCAGCATGCAGGTCAGCTCCCCCATCATTCACCAACTTCACGGATCTCTTACATACTGGCTCATGGGAGTCGCACCACATAATATGCCCGCAATCTAGTTATTTCCCGCTTAACTGTATGAACGATAAATCTTGTTTTTAACGAGATGTCTTATAATCTTTGGTATCTCTTTCTTCTTTCATTGTAGATGAGTATGTCAAACGGAACAGCGCATAGCGACCCAGTGAGGGTGTTACTGTGGTCCTTACCGCGCTCCCTATCGACAGTATTGCTGAAGAGTCTCGGCCAACTAGATGAAACTCAAATTATTAACGAACCCTACATCACAGCATACCATATGGGACCAGAACGGATGCAAGCTGCGGATCAGAAGATCGCAAAACAGTCTGCTGAAAACCTTGCCAGTTTCTTCGACGCAGCAAAGAAGATGAAAATGGCTTTACCTAAAGCGTTCGATCACCGGAATTGTACGTACAATTGGGTGAAAACAGAGCTGGAAGCAGATTATTCTGTCAAGAAGATGGTATTGTGCAAGGATATGGCTTATTCTGTGGATGGCAGATACAACTCGTTACCAGAAGGATACAGGCATACCTTCCTCATCAGACATCCACACAAAGTTTTCGCGTCTTGGAAGAAGATGTTAGTTAAGATGCTCCCACAGAAATTCAATTTGCATGAGTTACCAACATGCGATTTCCCCGCCAAGTACGGCTTTGAAGAGTTATATGATTTGGTAGAATACATGCGCAATAATGGTGCCGAGCCACATCCCATAATCATCGATGCTGATGATTTGCAAAACCACCCGGGTTCGATTCTCTCTCAGTACTTGCAAGACGTGGGTGTCACATGCGATAATATTGAGGACTTGTTGCAGTGGGAGATGGGAAGTTCCGTGATGCGAGCATGGAAAGCTTCCAGGATGTTCGTGCTTGGTAATATGACAAAAGATCACGGTGGGTTCTACGATGCAGCGATGAAAAGTACTAAGTTCAATCCTGCCGGAGATCTTCCATCTCGTGATGAACTTTCAGACGATATCCTCAAATGCGTAGATCATAGTATGCCTTTCTACGAGAAACTGTATTCTATGAGAATCAAACCTTGACTCTATTCAGTCAATAACATTCGCATGGTACATGATACCAACAAAGTTTATATATTCAGGTTTGTATTCACTTTCTACAAGTTTTAAGTGTATTGATTTCAAAGATAAATAACTTTATTAGTATAACAATATTTTTATTTATTTCAACAACTTCTTCGTTGAAGTGACGCACGGTGGGTTGTGAATGTGACAATGTTGTACAATATTCACACGTTTTTAAGACTTTTTTGAAAAGCTTGAGTTATTTATGCAATTAAACTCTCTCCATCATTGGCAGTCTGTGACAAAATAGTAAATTTCCTATGAATTCAACAATTTTTAACTTTTCTAAGCGAAGGCGTTTGTAATTACACTTTCGAACTTTAGGTTAGGTATCTCCTGATAGAGTAGGGGGGATCGGATCCGCACATATACATGCACCATCTCCATGTATGAAGAAAAGCAAACTTTCTTTTCGGTTATTGAATTACATTGTATCTTCACGGTGGCGTTGCTTCCTCATTGTTGTTATCTGGATATAAATTTACTTTTTGACGCATCTTCTTCAAAACAAGTCACGAGAGTATCCCATTGTTTTATTTTACAAAACTGTCGTGCTCTCTACTATTGTCATCATATCCTATACACCTTAAATCTGGATATTGACAACTCAGTAAGGTAAAAAGGTCAAAAGTTTGCCTTGTCGTGAGTTGTATATTTCGGTATTTTAGCATAGGCTCTGTATGCTTTCCATAAAGCATCCGCTGTTCAGATATCACGCAATTAGAAACTACAATCATCGAAAAAAGTTCTTCGAACGCTGCATTTACCGAAGTCCCAATCCGCGCTTGAATTGTGAATGACCTACGAACATGACGAATGTGATTGCTTTTGATTTGAGGATGTAAAATGATGCAGACTCAGGCGCCCCTGCCCCCTCCCGCGAATCAATGTTGATACAATTTGGCGAACTGAACAAGACATTGACGTTTCCCAACATTGAATGGGGTGCGGGGGAGCGTTTACATGTATAGACAGAAAAGTGTTCAAACATTTTTTTCGAGGATTGTAGCTTTAAAAGGGGAGTAGGGGCACGAGAGTAGGGGCCTGGTAGGCAACTTCCTAATCCTGTCTACCGCTTAAATCAGTCCATGAACAACCTTGCTCTTTTTATACTGCTAAATGGTTGCATTTCACCAAAAGTCACGATCCATGTTTTCGTGATTACACTATATAACATGTTGACAATTTATACATATCCACAATGCTCATACATTGCGTCTTACCTCTGTAATTGCTCTTTCCTTTGTAGAATATAGAACTTTATAACTTCACAATATCAAGACGAGATTTCAAACATGAGTTTGATTACAAACAAAATCATCTCGACGGACCGCGGGCCGCGGTAATCTTACAAAAAAAAAACACAGATTTGTAGATATGTATTATGCATAATGTAAATAAGGAAAATGAACTTTTAATATAACGTGTATAAAAGGCATGTATAAGACAATCATAAGAATAAGCAAATTTGCAAAATGTAATAATAGTGAAAGCATTTCATCTGACCCATTTCTGTAATATTTTATCGTATTTATTTTTACCAGATTTAATGTGTGTATATAAACCTAATTATGTTGACAGAGTGTATATTATTAAACGTAGAATCAAGCACCACGATTTGACTTTGGCATGAAGCGAATCAGGGCTGTTGTTGTCACGATGAATACCAACTTTGGACATGCAAGAACGGTGTTCTTCAACATTAATATGTGAAGAACAAATTGTGACAACCAATTAAGCTATTTCACAATGACACACAAACAAAGGAAAGGCCATTAAAACGTTTGTTGTACGAAAACCTCAAAACTGATCTTTTATTTGCCGACAAAATATAATTGTGTTATTTTCAATAGTTATTTCAGCATATGTACAGTGAATGAAGACAGCTTTGCTGGAACTTTTCAAAGATTTTTCCATACATGTCAAGTGTCACCACCTTTCATACATAAATCATCCTTTAGTTGGGATTTTTCAGTGTAATTATTCAACTTAACGTCATTCTGGTGCCCGCTGGATTATTGGCCTTTGTGTGTACGCCTGGAGTTCCCAGGCTTGGAGTTCTTTCTGAAAGGCACACGCAAAGACGCAGATCTATGTGGTTTATTGTGTACATGTTTCCTTCAAAACTTTTTTTTTTTTTTTTTTTTTTTATATATTCAGGTTTGTATTCACTTTCTACAAGTTTTAAGTGTATTGATTTCAAAGATAAATAACTCTATTAGTATAACAATTTTTTATTTATTTCAACAACTTCTTCGTTGAAGTGACGCACGGTGGGTTGTGAATGTGACACGGTTGTACAATATTCACACGTTTTTAAGACATTTTTGAAAAGCTTGAGTATTTTATGCATTAAACCTCTCCATCATCTGACAGTCTGTGACAAAATAGTAAATTTACTATGAATTCAACAATCTTGAACTTTTCTGAGCGAAGGCGTTTGTAATTACACTTTCGAACTTTAGGTTAGGTATCTCCTGATAGAGTAGGGGGGATCGGATCCGCACATATACATGCAGCATCTCCATGTATGAACATGATGAAGAAAAGGAAACTATCTCTTCGGTTATTGAGTTAATATATCTTCACGGTGGCGTTGCTTCCTCATTGTTGTTATCTGGATATAAATTTACTATGACGCATCTTCCTCAAAACAAGTCACGAGAATATCACATTGTTTTATTTTACAAAACTGTCGTGCTCTCTACTATTGTCATCATATCCTATACACCTTAAATCTGGATATTGACAACTCAGTAAGGTAAAAATTCAAAATTTTGCCTTGTCGTGAGTTGTATATTTCGGTATTTTAGCATAGGCTCTGTATGCTCTCCATAAAGCAAGCATCCGCTGTTCAGATATCACGCAATCAGAAACTACAATCATCGAAAAAAGTTCTTCGAACGGCGCTGCATTTACCGAAGTCCCAATCCGCGCTTGAATTGTGAATGACCCACGAATGTGATTGCTTTTGATTTGAGGATGTAAAATGATGCAGACTCAGGCGCCCCTGCCCCCTCCCGCGAATCAATGTTGATACAATTTGGCGAACTGAACAAGACATTGACGTTTCCTAACATTGAATGGGGTGCGGGGGAGCGTTTACATGTATAGACAGAAAAGTGTTCAAACATTTTTTTCGAGGATTGTAGGTTTAAAAGGGGAGTAGGGGTACGAGAGTAGGGGGCCTGGTAGGCAACTTCCTATCTTGTCTACCGCTTAAATCAGTCCATGAACAACCTTGCTCTTTTTATACTGCTAAATGGTTGCATTTCACCAAAAGTCACGATCCATGTTATAGTGATTACACTATAAACATTTGACAATTTATAATCCCACAACTGCTCATAACATTGCGGTCTTACCTCTGTATGCTCTGTAGAATATAGACTTATAACTTTCACAATATCCAAGACGATATTTCAAACATGAGTTTGATTACAAACAAAATCATCTCGACGGGACCGCGGGCCGCGTAATCTTACAAAAAAAACACAGATTTGTAGATATGTATTATGCATAATGTAAATAAGGAAAATGAACTTTTAATATAACGTGTATAAAAGGCATGTAGAAGACAATCATAAGAATAAGCAAATTTGCAAAATGTAATAATAGTGAAAGCATTTCATCTGACCCATTTCTGTAATATTTTATCGTATTTATTTTTACCAGATTTAATGTGTGTATATAAACCTAATTATGTTGACAGAGTGTATATTATTAAACGTAGAATCAAGCACCACGATTTGACTTGGCATGAAGCGAATCAGGGCTGTTGTTGTCACGATGAATACCAACTTTGGACATGCAAGAACGGTGTTCTTCAACATTAATATGTGAAGAACAAATTGTGACAACCAATTAAGCTATTTCACAATGACACACAAACAAAGGAAAGGCCATTAAAACGTTTGTTGTACGAAAACCTCAAAACTGATCTTTTATTTGCCGACAAAATATAATTGTGTTATTTTCAATAGTTATTTCAGCATATGTACAGTGAATGAAGACAGCTTTGCTGGAACTTTTCAAAGATTTTTCCATACATGTCAAGTGTCACCACCTTTCATACATAAATCATCCTTTAGTTGGGATTTTTCAGTGTAATTATTCAACTTAACGTCATTCTGGTGCCCGCTGGATTATTGGCCTTTGTGTGTACGCCTGGAGTTCCCAGGCTTGGAGTTCTTTCTGAAAGGCACACGCAAAGACGCAGATCTATGTGGTTTATTGTGTACATGTTTCCTTCAAAACGTATTTATACATGCTTTATACCTCATTACTGAAAAGTTCATAAGCGATTTTAATTGTATAGATATGGTTACATAGACTCGTTTGTAGATGCATGTATATTAAAAGTTTAAAACCATGACTATAAATAAGGCGGTTCAAAACAAACTGTATTAATGATTAAGAATGTCTCCATAACAAACGAATAATGATTAAGTCATGGATATACCTTTGGTCCAAGACAAAATTTTTGAAAATAGTGTTTTGACATAGCAGGGAATTTGTCCATTTCAACAGGTTGAGTTACTGGGGCAAAACACAGCAAAATGTGAATCTTTTTTCCTAATCTGTTCATGTGGACTTTACCAACACTTAAATGGGACATTCCGTGATCCGTAGCTTCGTTTCCTCCACATTTACCAAAGAAGTTGAGATTTTTATATCATCTGAACCATTGGCCTTATTATTGTAAGTGTTACTTTGATTTCGTCTGCAAGAAATCAGAATTTTGAAATTAGAAAAATACACCACAATGACGAATGAAACACCATGGCATAAACATTTGTTCAAAACATCATAACACCAAAGCCTGCAAATGGGAGTCAACTGAAACTGAAATAAAGTTTTTCCGACTTTTCCTTGAACCATAAACAGATATCGTGGCGGTATAATCGCGAAATGTACCTGTTAGAGTGACTACAATGGCCCAAAAGGAGTGAAATTTACTCCAGAAAGTGAAAATACATAGCTCAATTTTGAACGAGTAAAATTTCACTTTTTTATTTAAAGAGGAAAAATAAACATAAACACACAGGTTAACTCAGATGATGAATTTTCTGAAAGATTTCTATTTCGTTCTCAAGATTTGCACAATATTTTTAAAACAAAATGCTCCATCCATGGGCCTATACCTAGGACGTTACTTTCCACCAGTTCTTGGTATATGATAGGTACTATATAAAAAATTTCGTACTAATAATCTATTTTCGTGGTAACTCAAAATTTGGTCGAATTCTATAAATCAGTTGTTGATATGAAGTGATATTTATTAAAGGTACATTTCGTAATTCTAGCGCAATCTGTTTTGTTTATGGTCCAATAAACATCACCTAAAATTGTACTTCTAAATTTGTAGTTGATTTCTGTTTTGGAGTTAAGAGCAAATGTTTTTTCGACGTCCTATAGGCCACTATGTTGTAATTTCTGTTAGTTTATTAAAAAATCGAATTTCTTGCGAAGGAGGTGGAAGCTAATACTACGGCCAATTCAGATAATTTTTTTATGTGGAGAGGGGGAAGCTATCAGTCACCAAATGGCCATTTCTATTTTGTGTGAACCTTTAGAATTCCTATATATTTTGTCCAAGATTGATTGTGCATTATATACAAAAGATTCCGACACAAGCAAATGTTTAACATTGTCTTCAATAAATATTATTTTTACTGCCAGACAAATTATTTAATTTTGGACCAACATCTTCCACCTAACCCAAAGCAATGCATTATTAAATATTTTCTTTTAGCATTTGGCAGAATGTTTTAAAACATTAAAATGTGGCGGCGTAGTTAAACGAGGGTAGTGGACCAACAATTTTTATGTTTCTGTTGGAATGCTTTAGAGAATATATTATGCCTACCGTTTTAAAACTTACAAATTATACATAAAAGCTCTGATGTTTTAGAAATCCACTGCCTTTCAATTTTCATAACCCATACATGGTATACCTCTCATGAATATCACTCCGGTAAAATGGTGGCCCAGCATCCATGTATTCTTAAGTAGATTGACATCATTCTGATTTTAAAGTCGTGTTCCCCACGTGCATTTTAATATTCACATTCATAGAGTGCCTTGCCTTAGTAAATGAACCTCAGGAACCAACACTATATCATAAAGCTGTTATTTTATTCGAAAAAATAAGGAATTAGTGCTGCAGTAAGGCCTCAACAACAATTCTTGTAGATACAATTCTGGAAACTGTAAATATGTTTGCATCGCGATATCACAAAGAAAATTTTCTATTACCCTCAGGAATTAAACTTTTCGACTTGTATTTAAATTTAAAGTGTTTTCCAAACAATTGGAATATAGGTTTCTAGTAACTTTAACCTGGTACCAATTATGTGAATCATCTATTTTTGAATAAAAATACCATTTTATAGCTTTTGTCATTAGATAATATTTTCCAAACTTTTCCAAAATGGTTAAATTCAAAAATCGATATGTAATTTCTGCTATTTATCATATGCCTCTTTTATCTGGCTATTTTACCCCAAATTTTAACTGTTTTTCTTAATTATTGCTTTCTATGATACAAAACAGGCCTACGATGTGATCTTTTTTTTTCGTGTTTTTTTTAAACAGGATTTACAAAAGAATTGAGATGTAATTTCGGACGCTTTCCATTGATGGCTGAATCAGAGATTTTGAAATATAACTTAATTGGAACCCTTTTGAATGAACTCGAAGGGACTTAAATACACTGTTGGGTTATAGCCTAAAGATATTCAATTATTCGTTTGATATTTCACATTTATTTCTTCAGCCATGCTCTACTTCAATAATAAATGTCATTACGTTTATTTCACTAATTTGTTATTTACCTTTTTAACTAAAAGTTAACTTTATTTGTATTTGTAGATTCATTATTTCAGCCATTTTGTTTGAAGAATTCACTTACTTTTCAAAATCTCTTAAAGCAATTTGCTTTATGCTTAGTGCTTGCTTAAAAAAAAGCTGGATGGCACCCAATTGTGTACAATTGAATCGGTCATATTCGATTCATTTCATGCTCCATTTTGGTTAATAAGGAAAGTAGTTTGCGAGGTAAACACTCGTCATGCTTGTTAAGTGCTTTCCGGATATTCACGGCGTCTTGTTTGGTAATACTTCCCGCCCTCTCTACCTTGCAATCGACCCTTATCTACGTACTTTTTCCCGAAGAAATAGGTTAGACTTTGTCGGGTTAACTCAAAGGAACAAACCACTGTTATGGTTGAGTTCCTATACACTTCCCTTTCATATTCACAGTAGACAAGGTATATTATCATTGAAAGTGCTTCCTAATTTGGGGAAGGGGGGTTTATTGGTATATTGTTGAGTAATATACTCTCGGGGGGGGGGGGAACTCAGTGGATTTTTTGAGGTCATTGCTACTATAAAAATGGGTCTATTTTTCAATTTTTGGTCGCAATTTACTATGAAAATGGATCCATTTTTCTGATTTTCGGTAAAATCACAAAGAAAATGGTTGGTTTTTCCGATTTTTGGAAAAGTTACTATGAAAATGGGTCAATTTTGCTAAGATTACTATGAAAATGGTGCGAAATTTCAAAGCCAACTATAGGAATGGGTCGAAATTTCGGAACCAATTATATAAATGGGTCATATTTTTGTACAATTTGGTCACTATAAACATGGGTCGATTTTTTTTACCCGGCGGACGCACACCTGTACCCAATTTTGGGTCGAGTACGAGTACTCCCCCCCCCCCCCCCAAGCGCCTTACAATGATTGGGAACATGGGAGTGATGATAACTTAACTTTTAAGTATCTCAAGGATATTTAGGGGAAAGGGAAGGTGTGAATTTCATATCCTTTTTTTACAGTCACTCCTGTGAATTTTTTAAACAAGCCTGTTTTTTTAGCTGAATATATACCAAGAACCCCTCCTGGTTTTTAAGTAAGATATGAATCTAAGAAAACAATTCATCAAGCAGTAACATTTTCAATGATCTTTTCATCTCTTTTTATAAATGTTTTATAATTAAGTCCAATATTACTTCTCAAAACATAACTACAGTGTGGCCCAATAAAAACGCAACACTTGTTGGTGCTATAGCCACCACAAGTTTTGAACAAAAGTACATGACTACAAGTTCTTTGTTGTAAGGTAACATAGGACTGTTAGCTAATGTCCCAGAAAATATCATAATGATAGAGTCAATACTTTTAAAGATACGACCCCAACAATCAAGTAACCCGCAGGACCCATTTTACAAAAATGAGCTGGTAACTCCAAGAGTGGCACTTTAGAACAGAATGGCAAATACAATTTTCATTGCAATCAATATTTAATTGTGCCATTTCTTGCACAACAACTTCTACTTGATCAAATAACTGAATATATATACATAATTATTACTAAACTGGTAATGATAAAGCATTAATTTATTGGTGATATAATGCATTTCAAAACTATATAAGATAAAACTATGACTAAGTCGTCGACAACCTCCATGTTACATAAAATTATAAAGCGTTGAACTACAACCTGCTTGTTGCATTCTGAACTTTATGAAAGTAAAACATAATTTCAACACACAACTCAATAACACTGTCAATATATTCATTCGGTCATTCAATTTGGGGTTAAGATAACACTTTGTGTGCTGTCACAAAACGATGATGATTGACTAGCTCTAATCCAATGCTGTCTAATTTGTACAATACCTGTTTGTTGACCATACATGCCTAATTCCGTCTTTTAAGTGGTTAAAATGCATGTTTATTAGCTATTATTACCAATGGAAACATTCATTAATATTTGTTGCAGCACCTGTCATTTAAACAAGGAAAATGGTGGTTGGACTATAGTTGGAGATTCATATTGGTGGTTCTGCACACCAAAAGTACAGTGCCGCGTTTGTAGTTACTATCGCCTCAATTTTGTAAAATGGGTCCTGCAGGTTACATGATTTCTGGGATCATAATCTTTAAAAAAATATTAAAGCTACCTTTATCAACTTTTCAAGGACATTGGCTAACAGTCCTATCTTACCTTACAACAAAGAACAAGTAGTCATGTGCTTTTGTTCAAAACTTATGGCGCCTGGCACCAGTTTTTTGGGACACACTGTATATGTACCATGATACCATGGTAAAGAGTTAGATAAATGCATCTATTGTATAAGTTAAGTTTTTTAAAGTTGAGTAATTTTGGTTCGAGAAACCGAAAGTAACCAAACGAAAGAGTTTAAATTGACAGAAATATAAAATGAACTACACTCTAAATTTGCAACGGATAATGTAGTTGTGTACAAATGATTGAACCATTTGCTAAACTCTACTATGTAGCTAAAAATAACTTTAGAATAACTTTTTTGATTGTAACGCGAAATAAGTCATAAATGGTTTTATAAAATGACCCTTGGTGCCATTTGGGTCAAAGCTGAAGGCACATACTTTTTCAGCTCTTATTATACAGATACATATAAACTGTATATGCCTTGCATGTGCTTGTATTTTCGGGAAAATAACACATAGTTGTTCCAAAAATTCAAACACATATTATTTGTTTAAAGAGCTGAAAATTGTCTGCTAACAATTATTTACAAGCCTTCCCATAATGCAATTAACACCTCTGGCCGTTTTATGATAATATATAATGTAATATAAGCAGTGTTTGTAAACAGGTCTATTCAACCAGTTGTACATAACTACATTATCCGTTGTAAAATTTAGAGTGTAGCAATCTAACTCCACACATTTTTCCAAAACCAAAATCAAATTAAGAAAATGCGAAAGGCAGAGTTTCAAGCCACTTTAGTAGAAGTATTTAAATCTTTTGTTGCCATGGACGAACATTTCATACTTTGTGATTCTCTCTAAGACCAAACCACCAGTAAAATTTTGAAGAATGAAAACGACTATTGGATGTAAAAGGATTCCGATATATGTACAGAAGATCTAATTTCGATAAAACCAAGTGACACTCCAAGCCGGGAAGTGAAACCTTTCATTTAGCGATGTTTGTGGTTCAGTCAAGAGTTTCTGAAAATTTATTTTTGAAGTAATACACTACACCTTTAAGATGAAATACCATCTTGGAAATGCGACCTACATAATGTAATTTTAGAAATAATATCATATAATCAAGACAACATAGGTTAGGGACTGAGCGATTGTGACGCCAAGGGATGTGGACATTTAGATTTCTTGAGTGCGAAACATTTCGCGCCCCTGCATCTTGCATTTGCTCAAAATTTCGTGTCCTCTCAAGTTTTTTTCATTTGAAATTTCGTGCTCCTCCATATTAATCTATTTTCCCCACTATACTCCCACCCCGCATAAATAATGATCGGTCCCTTATATCCTACGGCGACACTATGATCAGTATTTTATTGATGATATTCGGCGATACGTGTTCCTACAGTCTCGTTTCCCACAAAATATACACAGTTCAGTACCTACCAAGTAATTCCACCCTGGTTTCACTAAAATGTATTAAAAGCAATCTCATGCATTATTTGTATCAACAGTCACACACAAGAAAGAGTGTAACGAATCTTACAGTCCCCCATGACATAGTGGGACTGTCATGGGACTGTTACCATATACGAAATAAACCGTGACCTGTACACGAGGCTATTTGGTACAGTGGTGAAACAAATGACGTACAGCACACAGTGAAGAACATAATAGGTGTCAGTGACATGAATTACATCGTCTTAAGACGGACAGCTACGTTGGCCATCTGTCTATTGTGTTCTCTATTGTGTGCTGTACGCATCATTTGTTCCAGCACTGTACTCAATAACCTCGTCCACAAGATCACGGTTTATTCCGTATATGTCACCGTGCACGCTAGGACACCCTGTCATGGGTAACTCTCAGTTAGTCCACCGGGTGACGTATTTGGAATGGGCGCTGAAGATTAAAGCTCACTGAACTGAGACCAGAAAATCGAGATTGTCGAAACATGTAACGTTTACAGTTGAATACTCTTCTCCATGAGATGTACATGATTTTCGAAATAATAAAATTATTATATTTTAGCAACACATTATTAAAGCATATTAAGTTCTTAGCGTCTTATTTGTTGTTCTTCATTTTGTAACCTATAGAATACTGTATAAAATTGATATTGGTGGACTCCAATGGGTCATTCTCTTTGCTCATAACATTCAAACCAAACACCTTAAGATTTACTACGGAAAATAAGAAAAAAATAGTAGTAGTTTTTTTTTTCAAACCCAACATTTTGACCACTTCCGGTAAAAAATGGGGATCCTGGGACGAGGCTATTTGCGATCCTCTATAGCTCATTTTTCCTTTTTTTCGACTGTGCCGAAACTTTGCCCTTGTGTATGTGCGAGCTTTCCTTACCAAAACACAGCTTGTTAATTGACCAAATTGGGATATTTATTGGCCATTTCAACGTTAATAAAATTTTCTATAACATCAAATAACTAACAGTTGGTTTGTAATTGCATAACCACTATGAAACGCTTATGGCAGTTCACACTTACATAATTCGCGTTTGATAGGAAATACAAATTGCATGTATGCAATCATCATCTTTGTATAGCTTGTCGAAGTAGCGATTTTTGGCTTCGGGAAGCCATTATTTAGGAAAAAATGCACATATAGCATGCGAAGACATTAACATTGGCTACGAGCGTCTTTCTTTTATAACTTTACCCCTCCCAAGGTTTGTATTGAAACGTGAAAATATGAATGCTGACGACCCCTAGAACATGAACCTGTGTACACTGAGAATCAAATCTATTGCATGTGACTTCACGTAGCTACGTTATCATGGTCATCGACCTCCCATGTTTAGAAAACATATTTCCCCCCTTCCCCGAAGGCTTAGCGTTTGAGCAAATCCTTGTTTACCCTTTCTTTGGCACGGCTCCAGCGGCATATAACGAAAAGAATGAAATTTCGCTGATTTCAACATGAAGTTATTTTCCCCTTTACTATATTAGATAAGAGTTTGGCATTACGTTTGTCAAATTCTCCAGGATCAAAATGTGTTGTTTAGCATATTAATGTTGTACACGACACATTTCTTTTAAATAATATGAGAAACCTAGCTTTAATAAAACAGATGTGTGGTAAATACTTGACGTGAAGCTTAGATCAATTTGTTACCTGTATAGTTAGTTATAAGGGTTCGATACGTCGGTTCAGAGGGCGTTTTAAACCAATCCCAGAAAAAGTTTAAGAATCACAAGACATTTCATGATCATGCGAAATATTACATAACTACTAGCGCTTTGTGGGCTAAAATGAGTGTAAAAGTCAGGCCGAGTTTTATGTGTTCAGAATAAGATTTTTGTAGGATCACATGACCTTATTGAGATGAAATTTCCCAAAACCGGTGCATACGCGTGGGATGGACTCATTACACGCTCTGGGATGGTTTTGAGTTCATCTGTGATCGCCTATTTGAGACAATTAAGAGTAGCATTGATAAAAGTAGCATTGATAAGAGTAGCACTGATAACGGTAGCACTTATGGGCAGGGCTTCAATGCTCCTAATCACATATGATTTAAACATGCGGAAAGCCACTTGATATCCACAGCTGTTTGAGAGTCTCATTTATTATGGCAAAACGAGAATAAAACAAAAAATATCAACGGCGACACACTTTTGACAACTGATTTGGAGTATTTAGGCCAGTATCTACATCCTGTGTAAATTTGATGAAATTTCATTGCGGGCAAATATGATTTTTCATAAAAAGCTAGTTTTACACGTCTTTCTACGGGAAATAGGCATATAGAGGGCGCTATAACATACAAATTATGACCTTTGTAGGCCTATATGGCAAGATTCCCGCAATGGATTTTTCTGATTTTTGAGGTGGTAATAGCTCTTGCATGTCCCTACTTATATCAGTTGTCAAAATTGTGTCGCCATTGTTTAAAATTGCTCTAAAAATAAAAGAGACAATTTGCATAGGGTCAAACAGCTGTGTATCATCTAGCACCTCTAAGATCAATATGTCTGTAGAAAATAGAAAACAACAAAAGCAATAATATGCACGTGTATGTAAGTTGTTGTTCTATCATTTCAAAAGAAATCTGCCAAGTATTGTCATGTGCACAACAAGGGTTGTTGTAGCACCTCTCAGATCAATATGTTTATAGAAAACAAGAAAAGCATTGACATGTATGTATGTGAGTTGCTGTCTTGCTTTATAAGAGAAATGCCATGGAGTATTGCCAGGTGCACAAGAGTGAGAGTGATGTCGCAGCAAACCAATATTATCCTTTTTCTCAGTTTTCACAAATTATTTTAAAGAATGGAAGTGATTGTAGTTTTGGTTTAAATCCCTATGTTCTAATATTTTTTATGCAGGACATCCACTTTAATGTCAACTAACCTTCGCGTCTGTTTTAATGTATGTTTGTTTACCTCATACGCCTAGAGAATTACATTTCCAATTTTCCCATCCTCATAATAGTACCTAAATTTCCAAAATACTCAACTTAAAAAAGCTTTCAAAATTAATGTTTTCATGAGATGGTCCGCGTTCGAGACCATCAAATGCTTCTCTTATCGTGTCCAAACACAGTGGTTCAAAAATATGATCCAGTCAGAGATGGGTACAATGTCAGGCTGTTTCACTGAATTCCGCTAGGTCCTTGTCTATGCATTGTTGCTCCAACAGTGGGTAGACAAAGAGATGTTCCAGTGTCTGTGGTGCTGTTCCACAACCATAGGTAGTGTCCTGATCTGCTTCCAGGTAAGCCCCACTTCTGCAAGGAAATCTTAGATCGGCCGATTCCGGTTCTCGATCTGTTGAGGCATCGCGGGTATTCAGCCCATGATGAATCAGCTCCAGGGGGAAGATGCTCACCGGGTTCAATACCAATAGATGTTACTTGGTTGATAGCAAATCTTTCTTTCCACAAGGCGACTCTCTTAAATTCCTTGATAATGTTTCAAGAGGTTGGACTCTGCTTAAGAAACTCTCTCTGGAGTTAAGACGGTTAGCGTCAGGTCTCTGTCTGGACATAGGGTGCTTCACATTAGATACTTGGCGACTACGCTCTTGCACGCTCGCTACACTACGACAGATGTCTGTTGGAGCAATTCCTGCTAGGATATATAAGTTCTCCGTTGGTGTTGGACGAAGACATCCTGTGATAAGCCGGCAGGAGGCATTTAACGCTGGATCAAGCTTCTTATTATACCCTGCACATGAGTAGCACAGGGCAGGTGCCGTCGATCTTAGGGTATGTCAGCGAGCACCCCATCTTGTGCCACGGTGAGCTTGTTCAAGATGTCATTAAAATACTTTACTCTTCGTGTTCTTGATGTGGGTGTTATAGGAGAGAGTGTGCGGTCCAAGGTAACTCCTAGGAGAAGGATTAGCACAGTGCCTCACAGGGCGTGTTCCAGACCAGAGTTAGCTTTTAAGCTGACGCTTTGGTTTACGATTCGCGAAGAGAGAGGGAAGCACACACACCTGTGTCTTGGAGGATTTGAGTATGTAGTTTTCCTCGTAATTATAAGGAGTGAGTTCATCAAAGCTTTGGAGAGTCTCTCTCAACAACTGTGAAGTCTGCATCTTGTGAGCTAAGTGCCAAGATCGTCGGCATAGATAAAAACACCCGGTTCCTGCACTTATAGGTTGGTTCGAGCACGCTCCTTTGGTAGTCTGTTCTTGCGCCTACGCCATTCGGTCTTCTTCGTCCTAGATGGAAAAGAACATCCTGTTTGCAAGCAATCCTTTTATGAGCTCAGTCAAGCCGATGTCTTTGGTGAGGTCCTAAATGGCGTAGGCATAGTGAATTACCAGTGGTCGTAAGCTGCAAGTAAAATATGGCTTGTTGTTGATTTGCCTGGCCAAAAACCATGCTTGTTCTGGTCTGAGGTGTCGTCTATCACAGGTGCGAAACGATTGAGCAGGAGACTTCAAAGAGCTTGTAGGAATGTGAGGAGTCATTTTGGTCTATAGCTTTTGGAAATTAGATGGATCTTTCCAGGCTTTAGGAGTGCCAAGGGTGTGATTTCCTCCCCAGATTTTGGGACCTGTGGGAATACGGGCAGCAATTGTAGAGCTCACGGTCTTCAGTTGATCTTCTGGGCGTCTTTGATGACTTTTGCCATTGAAAAGGCAGTGGTGGACAACTGTTGGGTGCAAGATTTGGATCCCCTCGAAGCTTCGGATGGTAGACCAGCTTTCCTGCTGTAGGGGCATATGGTGGATTTAATTAGAGTTCAGGTTTATCTTTTCCTGGGAGATCCTATCCGAAACTTCCTCACCTTAGCAGTGCAATTTTAAATGAGAAGGATCAGCTTCAACATGGTTAGTATACGCGTGATATTCCTTAGCCAATTTCTGGAAAAGGGACATGCATGTGCGTAATATTCCGTCCTACAGCCTCTGTGTTAAGAATGCTCGGGCATAGTAGTCTTATTCATCAGGGTAAAATTGTATGGTATGGGGTTGGGAGCAATCCTTTCACGTTCTGATCCAGGTCATCAGCGATTCCTTGCCAGTCTGCTTTCTAAAGTGAAAGCGGACGAGTAAAAGGCAATTTGTTTGGTCTACTGCAGCGTTGACTTGTATACCCAATTGGTCGATGTAGCTCGATGTTGAGTTAGTGGAACAGGATCGAACTATTTGATACACAGGTTGAGATGGTTGCTACCAATAGCTAGACAGGGTTGTAACCTCTCTTCCACCTGAGGACGAATTATATACAGAGTCGGAGCAAAGCTGTAGTCCATTGTCTAACAGGCCGAGCGTATCGAAACCAGAGTATGTTTCGCTTGCAATGACTCTGGCCGCACACTGTTAAAAAAATTTCGTAAATTTACGGAACTTTCTGGCAGCAGTATTTCCAGACATTTATGTGGTTTTACAGAAATTTTGTCATTTAACGATACTTTGACAGTAATTTACAGAATATTTTATCCTATTATGGAAAACAAAAATGTGTATTTAACAGAAATTTTTCCGTAATTAAAAATCCGGAACCAAAAAAGTCCGGAACATATTGCTGCCAGAAATTTTGAAATATCCGTTAAATTAACATTTTTTCTGTTTTTTTTTTTTTTTTTTTTTATTGTTTCTAAAACGATTTTACGGAAAATATGTTTTCTTAAGTTACGGAAATTTTTAACGTTGCCCACCGGTGGCGCTGTGAAGCACCTTAAGTTTCTATGAGCGCAAAAGTATCCTGCCAATCAGGCAATTTTCCCCATTTTGTCTATTAATTGCAGACCTCGAAACGGACATATAATTGTTCTTAGGACCGGTTCACATTAAAAACTTATGTGGTTTGAGACATGTCATCCAATACACTCTTTTCTAAGACATAAGTCACAATTAAAATAAAATGATCAATAGATCCTATTCTGGTAAAAAAATATGAGGTTTGAGAAAATAACCCGGTCCACATTTGTTTCAATTATTGTGATATTGAAGAGAAAATACACATTTTAATTACTCAGTATATTTTGACGATATCCAAGATTCATTAATACATTTAAATTTGAGCAAATTCTACCAAAAGTCGACAAATGAATGTAAAATAAGTTGGGGTCATTTTAAATTATTCCATGGCTTGAATGCAAATCATGAGAACTAAAACTGTGTTCAAGGCTTTTTGACACATAACACGCACGTTGTGAGCATTCATGATTTAAAAATACGCCGCCAAACTCACATCTTGGGGTTATGCATTGGAAATGTATTGAATAACGATTAATTACTGCTTCTCGATCAGTCGGAGGGAATCGTCTGACTATACCATAACAATATCGTACCAGACACTGCACGTTGCCAAACAATCCATTGATTACTTGCTTTCGAATCTCTATTATACAAACGGGACACTATAAAATGATGTTGTCTTCCTATCCATCTTCGACAGCCTTCTGTCTTTATTAGTGTCATTGTAGCCCCATTGGGTGATATGGACATGCGTGAAGCGCAATAAGAATTGAGTTTGGTGTCTGCGATTCACGAGTTGAATTGAGGGCGCGTGCTTGAAGGCCTGATGGAGGGGTTTGTAGACTGGTGTTGTTTGTAACAATGTTTTAGTGTATGAGCTAGGAGGTGCTGCTTTGCTCTATCAAGTCTATAAATGGTGCCGATAGAATGCGAGGCTTCTATAACGGAGATAATATGCTGATTCCAAGTAAGTTTGTCGCCATGACGACTGACGATGCCCATCATGTGACTTGTTTTGTAGTGAGTAGAAAGTTCATAATTTTCCTCAAGATCGTGCACTTATGGACAAAAGCTTGAAACTTGGCCACAAACCTTCCTTGGGGTATGTAAAAAGCAATTTCAGAAGGGGTGCGCCCAAAAATCGACCAAAATAATGAAAGTATTAACAAAAAAATATTTTTGTATACATATTTGTAGTAATGTTACAATCATTAATTTCATAAGCATATCACGTTTGTATTCACTTAAGCTTGAGGACAGGTAGGTGCTAAGATGATCTAAATATTTGAATATTTGGTAAGCAGAGGTCAGCTTGGGGTTCAGTAAGGTCATACAGATACCCTTGGCCAGTATTGTGGGTGATAACCGTAGTTAAGGCTTGATGTCAAAGTGTCAAAATCAAAATGTGCTATGCATAGGCACATCTATGGGTTTTTAGAAAATTGCATGTGAGAGCACCACAACTACTTTACGGCAATAATTAATGTTCATAAACACGCCCCTGTATTATTGTATGGCAACAGTAAATCGTAACTTGAGGGTTTCATGTATTATAAATTGCCTTTTAAATTATACAATTAATATTCACTGGCAAGTAGTTTCAGGTTATTGAAGGCCAGTCAAATAAGAAAAACCATAATTTTAAAAAAACAAAAAAACCGAAAATTTCAAAATTTTTCTTTTTAAATTTTCCAGAACGTGTATTGAGAAAACCTTAATGAACAACGTATCAAAGTTACCCATCAAGTAGTAGAATATGTATGTGAAGCAATGGTTTAAAACCAGTTTTGGAGCAAAATGGACAAAATTTTCCCAGGCTGACCTTGGACTGTATGTGCCTATTTGTAATAAAACTATAGATCACCGATACTGTCGAACTATACATATTAATTCGAACAATTACATTTTAACTCATTGTACAAGCTTTGACCCCTTATTCCTACCTATTCCACAGAGACGCTTTTGGTTTAATTTCGTTATTATTAGTCAATTTGCGTTATATTAACACTAAACCTATAATCCCGAATGTTATTATATATGTTGCCGTTTGTTGGTAATCTTGTGAAAATCGTTGTTTTAAGTGGTGAAGTTTTAATATACGTTATTTAAGCATGGAATTATTGGCTAGCACAGATTTATAAACAAGAGGTCAATTACATGGTTAATGTTGTACAAGGTTGATGGTTGCAGACTTTGCAGCAAGTCCGGTCAGTGGGGACAACGGTGAGAGTATGGAGATTGGGAAATAGTTTAAAAATGTCTTCAAAATCATGTGGAAATGGTGCATGCATTCCATCGACAATTTGTTCATTCAAACCCAACAACTACAAATAATGAAATATAAAATAAAAACAATTTAAAAACCGGAATAAATAAATATTAATAAAATAATTTTTTTTTTAAATAATAACATTTAAAAGTGTAATAGTTTGCGTTGAGTTCCCAAGATCAAAAACTATGATACAGATGGAGAGTTTTGGGGTAAAGGTAATTCAATCAAAAGAGAATATATATATAATTTATAGCAATAAAAAATACACTAATAGTAATCCTACCAACAAGGACGCCGAGACGAAAAATTATTGTCAAACAGGAGGAAAAGTGCAAGCCACTGGACGTTCCTGTCCAAAAAGGTGCTTTGTATTATTTGTTCAAATTTATCTAGAACTTTTGCATTAATGAACACATACGTTGGATAAAAAATGAGGAGGGTATCAGGAGTTCTACAAAGGATACCTAGATAGGGTGTAGGATTCGGAAGGGGATTTGAACAATGAGCCCAAATACCATTTGACCTGACACTTACGAACTGTACAGAGGTACCAACAAACTAGTTCACGAATACCGCATTAAAAAAGGAAATACTTGAAGCAGAGGCATTTCTTTCCTATGTTCAAAACGGTAGAAAATCACGTCCAGGAAATCTGCACATAATTAATGACATCTCTAAAGAAAAAAGAACAAAAACTGAACAAAATAAAAAAACATATGGAAAGAGCAGATTTTGGAGTTTCCTTGGTTGGACTGTCAACCGCAGTACAGAACACCACTGCTTGGCCGCCACATAGAAATGGTCTGTGAGCTGGAAATGATTGGCAACATTCTTGGTGGATCTTGTGGGAACAATGTCTTGTATACGAAGCAGGTATGCAGTGTTTGAAAACTTCTACTCAAATCTGAAAGTGGCCATGACAGGACAGGGGCAACCAAGGCAAGTCTCAGCAATTTTACTTGCCCCCCCCCCAAAGCGTTGGAACGGAATGCTTGCAAGCTCACAACTACTTTTGATGGACTCCTTTTTATGATTTTGAGACTGAACCTGATTGAAACCAGTTTAAATTATTCACCACACGACCGTGTGTAGTGCTACAGTCGTCATTGTCATTCGGAAAATACAATTGAAAAGACGAGCGAGACTTGGCTTTTGAGGAATGGAATATACCGTGTGTTACATACTTTGAGTGCATAAAGGCACATCTTGAACAATGATGACAAAGAGCCAACCTTCCAATACTGTGATATCATTTCTTTGATCATATAGTTCTTGATGTGCTTATGATTGCATCGATACCCAACAAGACTTTCGTGTTACACAGAGTGCTTTGGGGGGGGGGGAAGTACTAGCACCCTGGTTCTTTGCAAGGAACCAATGGTTTAATTCCAGTCATAATAACTTGTTCCTGAAAATAACAGAAGGGCATTTTGAGACATCTTTTTTTTTCGACTGGGTTATTCAAAAAAGCTATTACTATCATAAAGTTCTCCGCATGAACATAAAAAACTCCAGATCTTACAGCTCTTAGAGGCCTCTGGTTGATGCTAGCTACTAACTCAGGAGGGTTAAACTCCTGAAAGCATTGTAGACATGCACCTGAATTCCAGGTAAGTAGGTAAGTGAAGTATGGCTGCAGGAATACCTATATTGCTTAGTGAACTGCACGTGGCTCGCCCACATCATGATTTTTTTTGCTCTGGACTTTGTGTGCCTGTCAGGAAATAGGTTCCAGTGACTTCCGACCCCGAAATCTAATTAGTCAGGTTTTGAATTTGGGCAATTGTATTTTGAAGTGCCTCCTGGCCAGAAGAATTAGACCTAAAATTGAAATTCCCAATTCACATTCTTGGTTTGCATGAACCCAAGTCATAAAACCACACCCCCCCCCTTGTGGAGTCCCACAACAAAGTGTACTTTTTGTTACTCATGTTTAGGAACTTACCTTTGCAAAACTGTAGTAGTTTTTTCAAAGAGTTGTACACATTGGGCGATTAAGATGAAGGAAAAACAACAAAGATAAAGAATCAAAGCTGTCATCTTTCGGGGGTTAAAGCTTCCCAATGATAACAGTTTTGGATGTACGTTGCAGAAATTTTCAATTTGTCCATTCCTGACGAAACTTCATCATGTCTTAATAATGAACACAGATTCTTTTTAAAAAGACAAAATCAAAAGAAGTTAGTACCAACATTTCAAATTTGCCAATCTCTGTTTTATAATAACATCAAAACGTCGGACCAATGTGCTTGATAATGCCATTTTGGGAATGTACGGCAAAACAGAATGTCACTTTTTGTAATATCCAAACAAAATCTAATTTGTGAATTGAATATGCCTATTTGCTCAAAGAAACTACCATAGTATTTACATTTGATAGAACAAAAATCATATTTGAGATGATTTTTATTTTTTACAATGTAAAATGGTTGACCCTAATTACGGAGCTACCCTTTATTGTATGCACACCATGTGGGGAATTTGATACCAAATTTGGTAAAAGTTAATATCGAATGACCTCCAATGACCGTTAATGACCTATAATGACCCCCAAATGCTAAGAGACCCTACTAAAAGTATCTTTTAAGGACAATCTTTATGTTCCAGGCTTTATATTGATACCCACACATGAAAGGGTTCTGAGGAATTTCCATTTGACATAATTAAGCAATATGCAAAAAAGGTGGCGGGGCATCATGACGTCATTAATGAGGTCCGAATTTGGGCACCCCTGATAAATTTGTTCGTGCGCAACCCAAGGAATGTCGTGCCAAGTTTCCATGCTTTTGTCCAGCATGGCACGGTGCTTAGGGTTCTCTACGACACTAATGAATGAGTTGTGAACTTGACAGATGGATACTTCATCATTGGCTACAACATTGTTATGATTGTGTTTTCATTTGCACAATAACATGTAGTTGTTGTTGAGATCGTCGGTGCACCGGCCCCACAACGCCCACTGATTTTTGACGCGTTCATGAGAGGAAGTTGTTGGCATCACCGGCCAAACAAACACCAAACCGTTTTATGGTGTCAGGAGGGGTGGGTGACATAGTTCATGCAAATGATGAAAATTAGCGGGCCCAGTATGGAGCCTTGTGGAAATTCAACTGTAATTTCTTAGTGATTGCGTGCAATGAGTTTACCGTAGAATGAGTGCGGTCTGTAAGGTAAGGACTGCTAGTAATTTCAATGAAAATCATCCCAAAGACTTGCCATGATGTTCTGTCTAAGTTTCCAAATCGGCATGTAAAACAACTGCAAAAATGACTGCAGATTCATACAGGCATATGAGGACACTGGTACGGTGAAAAATACTAGAGGCGTCGTAATTATCTAAAAAGCATGAGATTTCACAGGGTAGAAGCAACTGAAGATCGCATTTTGTAATCAATGTGTGTGAACTGAAGATAAAAAGAAGACGGACATAAAAATGAAATGCTGAGCAAAAAGGTTTTGTATCACAACCAATTAATGTACAAAATATTAAATTTACTCTTTTAATGTATTTTCGTCTTGTACCTATTTCAGTGGTGGTGAACTTACGTTTTATATAAGTTTATATTCAATTGCTAATATTAAATGAAATAGGGATGGATGGTTAATTTAAATTATGTACCAAGAGTGAGATTGTTTTATCATCTGTTTCGTGAATTGCAAGAAAGGTGTCTAAGGGCTGATTTTCATTTAAATCAATATAGGTCATCCATTCCAAAACAACACCACGAAATCCATAGTAAAAGAAGAAGGGTCTAGGTCTTGTACCTTAAAGGCCGAACTCAGAGATTTCCCGGCGGAGGCGCTCTCAATTTCCCCAAAAATCGTGTTTTTTTGCATGTACATAATGCTTTCCTATATAATCACTGTGTGAAATTGTTTAGCTTAAATCGAATGCCTTCATATAGAAAATCACAACTTTGTTTTTAAATTTCCGATACGGAATTTTTGTTTATCCAGTATCCTACGGGACGTAATACTACACTAAATGTTACTGTTCACAAAAACGAAAAATCCGATTCAATCTCAATTTTTGGAATGTGAAATTGTTATGTTACTATCTTTAGTTCAGTTGACTATTGTTCAGTATTACAACAAAAAATCAATATTTGAAATTCCTGATTCAGACTTTAAGCTATTTTGTCATCCCGCAACTACACTGTATTAAGGGCGCCCATCATCTATCAGGAAAATAGATTATATTTGAAACGACGTTATTTTACAATATAAATCTGCTCGCATTAGCAATGTCTACGTGACTTTTTGTACCCCCAATCAAAAGGCTGACCGTGCGACTATTTGGCAGAATATCTCTGGCACAATATATGACTGCAAGTGCCAACAGTATTGGACAGATGTTGGCATGGTCACACAGGTGACCGCGACGTGACACCACAACCCGTTTTAACGGGTCGTGAACTCTGCATACCAAGTTCAACAGTAGCGATAATTTATTAGGTTTGACCGACTAACAGGTTTAACCTTTTGGGCAACAACCTTATGAATGAATGATGCTATACTACAATATACTTCTATACTACATGCGTAGTCTATCCACGCTGGATCTGGACAGAGGAATGTCGAATGGTGAGGTTGCGGGAGACACCGTCAGTCTTGGTCGCCAGCAGACCTTATTAATTGTTAACCACATACAAAATCGGTGTTGACAGAAACAACAATAGTGCGTTAAAAGTCAAAATAAGTCATTTAACGCTATTTCAAAGGCATTTATCCGAATGTTCTTGTTACTGATTAAAGTAGTTGCGGATTCAGTATGTTAGATCAGCTTTTATTTGTTTAATGTTCGTGCTATCTTGACTTGCAGTTAGTTGGATGTATTTTATATAACATTTTGTGCTTGTATAACTTTGTTTTTGTTTTGTATGTGTGCTCTTGTTTGACAATAACCTGTTTGTTTGGTTTTTAATGTCAATAAATTTGACCAATTGGTTAATCTGTATTCTGAATCTGTAATGGCATATAGGTGTAAAATCTTTACAGCGTGTCCAAAAATGTCTCACATACAAGAACACTTACAAATCTCTCTTTAGTCTAAATGGCGTGGACAGAAGTGCCTTGTTTATAACCTACATCCTATCCAAAGTTAGTCTTGGAGTAGCTATTATAAAAAGGGAAGCTATTCTCAATTGTTGACTTCAGACACTCCCCTCCCCCACACACTCTTATGACATAACCAGAGAAGCATCCGGGATATTTATGACATGGATAATATTGCCACGTTAAACTTGTGATGACCAAGTTTGGCTGGAATAGGCTAAAACAGAAAAGAAGATATAGAACAATTGATCAGTGAAACCATTCTGACATTTGCCCAATCGTATGTCAGACCTTCGGGAACCCTAGGTTCTGAATGACAAGCCATACGTAGTGCCTTGTTATGACCTACATTCCTATCTAAGTTGGATTGTATAGTGTTATAGACAAGTTTATATATCCGTAAATTGTTGCTTTCACAGAACCCCCGGCCCCCCCCCCCCACTTAAATGGGGGAAAAAAAAACCAGACCCAGGAACCCTCCCTGGCACTTTGAATATATGTGGGATTCCCGGTGGATAATAGCGTCATTTTCATAACATACATGAATATGATACCAGCCAAGTTCAATTCTACTTGATATTAATCACATCTTTTCACATTACAACCGTTTACCATATACAATACCAGAGGGTGTATTGGTCAATCCAACAATGTACCAGTTTTTTGGGGAATTTTCACATAAAAACACAGTAAAAGCGCTGACTGACTTAGCCGACAAAGCACTAGTACTAATGTTAAATTTTAGTATAATCAAATGCCTTGTGGTTCCTTAAACCAATAGAATTTTAAAGAGAGGCTACATATGGAGGCTCTTTCCCTGTTATGAATCCCGATTAGCTGTATTAAATTGTCCTTGCGCAATATGCGGTGATAGTATTAATACCAATATGAAGTTATAGGGAAAATAAGAATGGACTATACTTCCGCGTATCGAGTTATCTTCGCTAATTACTTGTGTACCTCTGGATATCGCATATAACCACCAACTCGTATTTATGACTTTTAAAGACTTGGACTGGATATTGTTCATATTTTTTAGTAAAATAAACGTTTGGTCATGTTGCATTAGTCAACTTAAAATAAATGCGCATTCTGTGTTTGGGCATATTTTGCTATTTGGTCTATATTGTTAAGTTATTGTTGGCATCCTTTTCGTAAAAGTTTCGCCATGATTGCTTGATTGCATTAGTCAATTTAGTCAGTACAACATCTCTACGATTAAATACTGCTTGCAGATGTTGTACTCGACCGGGTATACATCGTTTTGGTCATGTGAAAAAAGAACGACGTCAGTAAACTTTATATAAAACACCGGTGTCGGGGAGAACAGGAATTAGCTTTGTGCCCATACAGAATCGAACAACCTTCACTGGTCGTATGACTAATGCAAGTCATGCAAACACGTTACTCTAAATGAATCACAACCAATTTCACTCCACATCTGTTTTACTTGTGTTTTCTCTATCACAATAGTATGACAAAGAACATCACCCCACTGTGAAAAAATAACAGTATCTTTTTTCTTTGAAATCAAATATATGTAAAGCTAAAGGCTCTACGTAAATCCAATTTCCAACAGTTTTCAGAAATCAAGATTATAAATCGTTGAGTTCTTTTTCATCACACCTGCAACCTTATAATTCCTTAGTTAATTTTCGTCCCAGATGTATTTCTCGCCGTGGAGTCCCTAGACCCAATTGCACTCGGAGGTTAGATTTATTTTGGGTTACGCACATTGTCATCATCTTCACATAGACACGGATATCGTTTGCTGTTGATGTCCCCCATAAAGGGAGAACAAGAATAAAAAGCACCTTATCACCCCCGGATCACCTTCGGCGGGCTTTGACATTTACAACGTTATTTGAAATGATATTACCAACCGACCTCACTGAGCTTTCCCATTTATGGACTTGGAAAATTATGAAAACATTGGCATATGCACTATCACTGCAAATCCGTGTGTTCCTGGATCTGAACAACCACACAACACACTATTTTGTCTCCTTTTGAGACTGTCTAAGCATTTTACTTTCTGAACATTTAGGTGTGTTTAGATTCTCCACAACATCTCCATATCATTACGTTTATGTTTAGATTCTAAACACAGTAACATCGCATAAGTTCATGTGTTTATACACAATTAAACACGATAGTATTAAGGCTTATAAATGCCTTTGTTGCACATTTAACAGTGTTTAAAACGCGTTAAGGCATTCACGTTAGAAATTATCATTGCTCTGCTTCAGAAACGGGGAAAACGATGCTGAATTTCAATGCGTTTTAGTGATTTATAGGAGCAGTGGTCTAAGTAAATACCCACCTTTTGACAAAAAAATTGTATTTTTTATTTTGTTGTGTTGTTGAACGCGTCTAGGCGTTTAAAAACTGTACAAATCTAAATACTTACGTTTTTACAGTGTAGGTATTATCTAAACTTATCTACAGGCACCCCTGGAGTTTTGGGCTGTTCTGGGTTGTGAGTAGGACTTCGAAAAATGAAATGTCTGTGACTAAAACCCGAGTGTCACCATAGTCTTTTTAGGCTGCTGGGATGCACGTAGCTTGTATTAGGCACATAGCTGAAATCACTATAGGCCTATGTTCGTGTGCCGGATCTACGCTGCCATTGTCACCTTAACTGAAAATTGGGTTTACCATTTGGACATCTTAAATCCGTTCACAAAACAGATCTAGGCTATGCAGAAAACATCTTTGTAGGCCTAAATACACTGTGGTAATTATATGTAGCGTATCGCTATTTTTATTCCAAAACTGGCAGACATAGTAAACAACTAGACATGTCATATCTGTCAAGACATGATTACTTCCCCTATCAACTGATCCTATATATCAATAGAATTGGACAATAATGTCACATATGGCATTAAATCATGCTTTGAAATTTGATCACGTATTTATGGGGTGGAATACCTGCTATTCATTCAGCGGCGGAGCGAGCGGGATTTTCGGTCGGTGAGCGTCAAGGTCAGTGTCACGTATGAAAAGATGCTGCAGAACAACAGATATTTTGCGGCATGGATTTTTCACCAAGTTCAGATGCGCCACTTCTTGACTTTTTTGAAATATATACCTATTGGATTACCATCAAGGATTGCTTGATCTCACGCACTTGCAACTTGCAGCACCAATATCGCAATGCAAAGTCTCAAAATACGAGAACGCTTCATACATCTTGTTTAACGGCATCATCCGACTGCACTTTTAAAAAGTTGTACGCCAAGTCACTTACGTTCGATGAACTTTTTCTGGAATAAGTCAAGTCTAGTGAACCGTAAACCGGTATTGATTGTATAAATCACCTCTACGGCAATGATATAATAATATTAGTTTATCCCACATGATTTGCAAATGAAAATAAGTTTGGTTAGAATACATACATTGTCAATGTTCTGCACGGTTCTTCAGATTTCTTGGAAATTGCATGGTTCTCAAAGTCTCGGCTCCGGAATGAAATAATTGCACATAAAACGAATGAAATAAACAGCAAAACAAAAACAAAAGAGCAACATCGACAACAAATATAATATTATACGTGTGGTCATCATCGACGGTAACAATAGTAATGGCAACAAATTGAAGCTCTTCAGAAGATAAGGACGGACATTCATCATCCTAATCAAACCAACATCAACAACGAAGACAGCGATATCACTTGAAGATGACTAAGGATCAGCGGATATGAATGTAATGATACCGCAAGTTCATTTTGACATGCAGTTCTTTCTACCCATTTCACACAAAAGAGCAAGTCTTCTTTCGAATACCAGCTCGTGAAGTGGAGAAGCAAATTGATATTTCCGTCTTGTATCAGGTATACTAGACAAAATATCAATTGATTCGTTCCACTTTCACACCATTCTCTTAAGATCGTAAGACGACTTTCAGGAGGTTTGGTTAGTGTGAAATGGGTAAAAAGAATTAACATGTCATGTGAAACTGAGGTATTTCCATTCACATGCCCTGACCTTGGTATCTCAAGTTGTTATCCTGTTCTTCGTTGCAAAAGACATTACGGATTGGCAAACTCGCCAAAATATACGTGTACATTCAAGTTTGATGGTAAGTTGAGACAATTGATCGCACACCTTTCTGAAATTGAGGTAACGTGAAAAAGCAACTTCCGATTCCAGAAAATGAAACCGCACTAAATATATGGCGGGGGGGGGGAAACTAAAGGTATGCATATGTACCTGGTTTAAATCCGCAAAAGGAGTTGTCCTTATTATAAATGTAAACGAGAGATAGTATCTAAAAAAGGAGTGCAACTTGTAAACCATTACCCAAGATGTGTTTTTTTTTACTTCAAAAGAGACAAATTTCTACTCAAAGAGAGTGAAAAATTACTCTAAAAAGAGTGAATTTCCACTCATTGAGTAGTTTAACAACACGAAAATGAGGGGAATCTACTCTCTCTTTTTGGGGTGGTTTTCACTCTTTTTGAGTGGAAATTGCTCTTTTTTATGTCATTGTCGAATGTTATGTTGATTGGTGCCACAAGTAATTTGAGTTCAACTACATTAAAGTAGATTTTACTGGTTTTTAGTGCCAAGAAATGCATGAAAGACAATCTCGTGTCCAAATAGACCAAAATGACTGGACGAAACAGATTTTATTGTGTCAAAAACCAATTAATATTTAAAGGAAAGTTTGTGTATTGAGTTAAAATCCCCGCCCTCATACTCATACGTATCAAAAATGATAAACATTTGGCAAAAGCCTTCAAATATAATGTCCAAGGACAGCCAAGATCTACTGGTCGGTATTATGTTTTTCGTCAAAGCCAGAAAAGAATTGCTGCTCTTCTAAGCGAATCATTCCACCTTTATGTGGCAAACAACAGATGTCCAATCCATGAATCAAAATTGATCATCACAAAAAAGGCAGTTTAAAATCCCGGTATTTTATGGTATCTTCACGATGGACTTTTGAGGATTTAGTTAAGATCAAATAACATTCACAGTTGACATTTAGCAATGGTTAAGGGGGAAGAGATCATGGAAGGGACAAATGAAATCTACACATTTAAATCAGGAAAAATTACCTTTCGATTGCTTTTTGTTCGACAAAAAATCGGAGTCTTCGTTTAGCTTATGGTCAAAAATGAACTTCGTGAAGTGGAATTTTCTTATGTTTTCTTTTGTTTTAAACATCTTAGTTTTATGGTTTTTCAAGCTGCGATATTTAGTTTTCCACTTTAAAAATCTAATCTCAAAATTATTTACCCTTTGACGCTCTGATATTTCTCATTATCTTTTAAAATTGTAAGCACTACTTTGCTAATCATAGTGAAAGTAAAACAGGTTCTAAAACATACAAAATTAAAAAACAGTGTTTCTAGACTTAAAACATATATCTAAAAAGTCCATTTTTTGGCACACTGCAAACAGGATTTCTCAAAAACTATTTTATAATCCTAGAGAGATGGGATAACAGCAAATGTTGGAGTTAATAACTACACTATGGGATGAACAAATATTGCCATTAGCCCCATTGGGAACTTTTTTTAAGGGGGTCATTAGTCATGAAATCACAAAAAATAATTATTTTTCCTCCATTGCACCAGATATAGGTTTATCAGTCTAGAAACCTGTTTTTAATTTTTGTATTTTTAGAAACACTGTTTTACTTTCACGATGAATAGAAAATAAGTGCTTTAATTTTAAAAGATACTTTTTAAAATCAAGCTTAAATTTTTAAAAGTGGAAAAAACTAAACCGCGCAGCTTGAAAAACAGTAAATACCTAAGATGTTAAAAACCAATAGAAAACATAAGAAATTCACCAATTACGAAGTTCAATTTTTGACATAAATTTTGAACGAAGCGGACGCTCCGATTTTTGTCAAACAAAAAGCAATAGAAAGGTAATTTTTTTTTCCTTGATTTAAATACGTGGATTTCATTTTTTTAAGTAGCCCTTCCAATGATAGATTCCCCTTGTAAGGTTAATTATTGTTATCTTAGCAACCATGCAGTCTGAGCCTCCCCACGAATGTAAAAAAAATATCCGTGAGCCTCCCCCCACCCCCACACCATCCCCATGGACTGTACTCAACATTTGATTGTGTCTATACTTTAATTTTCCATTTTTTTTATACTTTTTATTTTTTTGTAATGTTACTGAGTCAGAGACTGCCATAATAAAATGTACGTAGGCTTCAACCCGCGAAAAAAGGTGATGCAAACAATGTGCCCAACAAAACAAACTAACATAAAACTTCTAACTTCTTCAACGTTGGCAGCCGCACACGTGTATTTAGGCGAGTTTGCTAACATATATTGTCTTTTCGTAACTATTTTCACAATATTTAGTTCACATAAGTGGTCTTTAAAGGTTGCATTTTCGTGATTCTAGCACCTACCCCCCCCTTCAGTTAGTTCACGTTTCACTAAATATCATCGTGAAAACTTATTTCCAAAAATTTCAGTTGATTCTGAATCCTGATCTTGTGTTTGATGTCATGAACAAATTCTCAAAGTCTTAGTATCACAGTCTCCCATAGAAAAACAACCCAAAAAAACTGTACTGTAATTTCTGCCCGTATGGACGGAAAATACAAAATTGCGAATTTCTTGCAGAGACTATCAAATTTGCAGGTCAGATTGGGCACACATCCCATACTTAGCCCAAGGGTTAAGATAATACAAAAATCTCAACTTTTTTTAGGTAAGTCGAAGGGACGAGGCTCTGCATCACGAAATGCCCCTTTAAAGGTGCAACGAGAGATTTCACATATCAGGTGTCCCTTAAAAAATAAAAAGTTCAGACTTTTGCCCTGGTGTAAAGCTCTCCTTCAAAAATCTCCCCATCTGAAAGGATTAAGCTGAGAAATGTTTCTTTGGTACAAACATTGTAGAATTTCTAATTTCGTATATACGAAATTCAGCCTATGTTTTACATTGTATTATAAGCAAATCAAAATCACCTTTTTCTCTCATTTAAGATATTTCTGTAGCATAATACAGGGTAAGAAATCTATTGAGTGTCTGATCTATATGGCTCACTCTGTTTAATACGTTCTTTTGACCCTAATCTTGTTAAAATAATTGTCAAAATCCTCGTCTTGTCTTGTCCTGTTTTGTTTTGTCTTGTCCTATCTTGTCTCGTCCTGTCTAGTAATCCAATATTAATGGTAAATTATGTATTATGTATTGTGTAAGGTGGGCCATGCTCAAAGTCCATCTGACTTATTATGGCCTCTCCTGCATTTTCATTTAATGTCTTTACTAAATTCTGTTTAAAAAGCCACCATTTATCTCTTTATATTTCTGTAATGAATTTTATCATTATGTAATGTCAATATTGACTGAATGAAAATGCTAGTAAAACTTATTTGAATTTGTAAATTTGAAATATGAAATTACTATTGTGACACAATATTTGGGTGCCTCAAAATCTCTCGTTGCATCTTTAACAACAGTATAGAACCATTTGCATGGATGGGGCTCTTAATTAACCTCATTATACTTTCCCCTTCCCCCTTTAAGGTCCAGTTGTTTGAAAGCAGATTCATTACTTTGGACAGTTACTGATTGATAATAATCAGAACTGGTCAGAATCAGCACACCAGCCTTCAGGGATTTGCGGTGGTAGGAGTAAGTCAGCAAACTTGTCCACCCTAGGCCTGGGGATATACAGCTCTTGATGAGAAGTTCTTTTCTATAATCAAGAATGACAAGATCCTTTCAGTGCCAGTGACACACTTCTTGAGACTACTTGTACAACTGATGATGCGCACACTTAGTACATGTAGGACCAAAGACCAACCATAACTTGCAAACACATTGGCCCGTATTCCAATCCAAAAACATGTTTAACAATCGTTTAACTAAACAATCTTTGAAGTAGTGGGGTGGATAAGTAACAATTTATTAAAATTATGAAAAAAAATCAAAAATCGAGGTGAGGTTGATATTTCTCTAAAAATACTTATGATGCATTGGTTAATTAAAATTATATTTCTTAAGACATTCAACCAAAGTCACTTTATTATTTTTACAATCAAGATAATTCTAACACGTGTCAACTCAGTTGTTAACGTTTTAGATATTTATTTTAGGATGTACGTTTTAAAATTCACACATATGTTTTTTTATACACCGCTTGGTTCGGGAGAAAAGATCAATTTACATTCAAAAGTGATTTACTGCATGGTTTAGATAATTTGGTCGCATTATGCTTATGCTTATGTTGAAATGCTGAGCACTGCTGATCATTTGTAATAATTTATTCTCTAAAATACTTATGATGCAGTGGTTAATCAAAATTATATTTCTTAAGACATTCAACAAAACTCACTTCATTTCTACAATCAAGATCATTCTTAAACGTGTCAACTCATTTGTTAAAGTTTTAGATATTTATTTTAGGATGACGTCAAAGAGTTTTAAAATCCACACGTTTGTTTTTTATACACCGCTTGGTTCTGGAGAAAAGATCATTACATTCAAAAGTGATTTACTGGTTTAGATAATTTAATTAAGATAAGTTGCCGAGTAATTCTTGAAATTTGGTCGCATTATGCTTATGCTTACGCTTATGTTGAAATGCTGAGCACTGCTGATCATTTGTAATAATTTATTCAAGACACTTTCCTTAATGACAATATTCAAGGATTGTTTAAAACTACAGGTCCAAATTTGCAACCCCTTCTGGTAGGGACAAACACCGAAATTTGTAGTTCCGAATACTCCAGGGGTGTCCAACCTTTTTGAGGCAGGGGCCGCATTGGTTGAATCAACAACTACTGCGGGCCGCAAACAAGTAATCGGGGCTCCCAAGTTTGGTTTATGACGTTCCTACAAAAGTAGGACCCATATCTATACCAATATTTGCCAAAAAGGGACACATAGCAATACCAGAGATGCAGATTTTGGGTCAAACTTAACAAAAGTTTTCCATTGTTTACCTATGTAGCAAATTTTGAGAAAAAATTGGCTTCATTTTGAGGAAATTGGACTAATTTTCCCACAATTTTTAGAAAATCTTGGTTTCAGATTGAGGAAAATTGGACTAATTTTCCAAAAATGTTTAAAAAGTTTGGTTTCAGATTGAGAAATTGAACTAATTCAAATGACATTTTTTACAAAATCTATTATTATTTAAGATATTTATGCATTTGAATTTTTATGGAAAGTACCTCGCGGGCCGCATGAGAGCTCTTGGCGGGCCGCAAATGGCTCGCGGGCCGCTGGTTGGACACCCCTGGAATACTCCTAGTAATCAGCGAATGTAGCTGATACCAGTGATACAACGCCAACATCTGTCCAATACTTTCCATTACCAATGACTTGTGGATATGCAAAGAAGAAGAAGCCAATGTAGCAGCGAAGAACCTGGTTGTCATAGCAGAACATTTGCAGAAGATGCAGCAATGTATAGATTTTCAAAGAAAGCTCCTTAATCGGTCATTTGACCCCGATGAATTTGACTGACATAGGTATGAATTATCCAATCGCAAGTCCCTTATACCTAAAGGTTGTTCTCACCAATTTGAGTTACGAAGTCGATTTCATATATGAGAACACTAGAGCTGCATTGAATAAGCGTAAATGGCTATAGGGGCCTATATATTTACATGATAATGAGTAATTCTACGTGTTGTTTGTCAAATTGAATAGTTAACGTAATGAACTGAAGTATGGATTCGCGGCAAGTCTAAGTTAACACTTTCAGAATACAAGTTAGCCAACATTAACTTTAACTTGGCAAGATCACGTGCATGCTCTTTGGGGGTCATGAGGGAAAAAGGTGCCAGCTAAAAGTATAAAATACCACTTTCCCAAATAGCAGAGGCATTTAATGAAATCTGCACCACATAGTTAGACACAAAGACAACTCAAAATTAAAATCCAACGAGTGTCATGTAGAAAATAACTTCTCATATCATTAAACTAACCTAGTTTCCCATTTGATTTGTGACATTTGTGTTATTTTAAACGGTTATGTCACATCGCTGTAACCAGTGATACCATGCCCACCATCTGTCCAATAACAGTTAAGCATGTAAACAATCGAATAGCGATTTTAAAGTCATTTTACTGTTGTCCCCTGTTCATTTGGCGTTATGGCTTAAATACCAAAAGTGTCGTTTTGATAGTTCCCCTTACGCATACGGGAAACTCCACGGGTGAGTGAAGAAGCAAAATTGGGGTATCAATTTTTTATCACGTTGGGAATTCATTGACAACCTTAGTTTTTGCAGTATACCAGTGTCATTTCTTAACTTCGTCGTGCTTTATTTCCATGAGGTAAACTATAACCAAGACAGCGTGGGTCACTTGACATATTATAATATAGGTAACTTGACAGATCAATATATGTCACTTTTCAAGCGACACATATTCAATAAAGCAGCATTATTGTATTGATATAAGTGATGCTTCTCTCGGGGAGGACGGGATCAGCTTACTCTGATGCCTGGAGGGCTTATCTGATCTCCACTTACGGCATATTTTCATCATCGTTGATCTTCAATGTGAGGAGAATCCTTCAAATTGTCTTTGAAGGTATAATATTTTGATTCAATACGCCCATAGACTGTTAGAGCCCTTTATGTTTCGGTTTTCTTGTGAAGAAATTATAGAATCAATAACGAAACCCATTCCTCTTCATAGAATGTACCAAAGATACATTCCTCTTCGAAGAATGTACCTTTGGTAAAATCCATTTCTATAAGCAGCTGTTTGCTAAACATCTGAATTTCGACAATCCCAAGTGACTCTTCTACGGGAGTAGAAATAGGGTGTTGATCACAGTGGTGTTGATATACCAATAATATCACCAAACGCCACTTTTGCGAAAAGGTTGTTGTTTACCCTGTTTATCTCACATATATATACCACCGTGCACCAGATCTACGCTCTGAGGGGTCATGCAAATATCCTCTTATAGATATTTTATACTTCTTTGAACGTCAGGAATGTCAATTGGTAGCTGATCACGAAATGGACACAATAATCATCATAAAGAAAAGAATAAATATGACAGGATAAATAGGATAAAAAGTGGAAGGTCAGCGACCCGACCTGCTTTTCGAGATAAAAAGCCTAAAATGGAAGATGACAGCCAGTGACTGCAAATAGAACCATCAGTGATGGGTAAGCGTGGAAAGTAGAACACGGGTTCAAATATGTAAGCGTAATTATTGGGAAAATTTATTGGGTGATAAACAGGGTAAGTAACTGAATAAATTGGTCAATGAGTAGGATTAGAGTTAAAAGTGGTAATAATGCGAGTTAAATAGAGGTGTTTTTTATGCACTTTTTGTGGCGTTGTAGGTAACACTGCGGGAAATTGCGTTGGCCTATACCGGGGGCCTATTATACGTTACTGAGCAGCGACAAAAAATACACTATTCAGCTACATATTGTATAGTCATTCATTAAAGGTGCAACGAGAGATTTTAAGGCACCCAAAATATTGTGTCATAAGAGTAATTTGCCATATAGATTAGACACTCAAATAGATTTCTTACCTTCTATTTGGCTACAGAAATGTCTTAAAAGAGAGAAAAAAGGTGAGTTTCATTTGCTCATATTTCAATGTAAACATAGGTTGAATTTCATATTTGCTCCTATACGAAATTAGAAATTTCACAATTTTTGTACCAAAGAAACATTTCTCAGCTTAATCCTTTCAAATGGGGATATTACACCAGGATAAAAATCAGTAATTTCGATTTTTTAGGGACACCTGATATGTGAAATCTCTCGTTGCACCTTTGTCTATTTGTATTCGTGTTTTTTTTTTTTCAGGAGCGGTGGCTCAATGCATATTACAAGTATACAATGTAACACCATCTTTGTGATATCGTAATCTATTTCCTAAGTTTTTGATAAAGTGTTACTGCAGGAAGTTAAATCCTGGCCAAGGACCTCCTTGGTACTATGCAAATAAAATCGCGGATTATAGCTAAAATAGAAATTTATTAACGTCCAGTTGCATTGCGTTGTACTTCAAGTAATCCGTACCTTTTTAACTTTTTAAGCATGAAATATTACTAAAATCGATTAATTTTACTTTTTCAACAAAAGAACTTTCATGCACGTTAATGTTGCACGCAGTAAATTACATAACATTTGAATATTAAAATAACGAAATATAATATGGCACATTTCGAAAATTAGCTATTTGGGCTACTTTATCATTCAGTCGATAAAAATGTGAAGCAGTTTCTTTTTTTTCTTTTTTTAGAAATTTTGAAATCGTATGACGAGTCTTTACAATGCTGAGCTGCGTCGGCCTCAATTGATTTAGTCACACAGAGGCTAGAGGCTGTCTTTTGGATTTTAAGCCAATGCAATGTCATAGGACGTAGTGGTCACTTTGGACGTCAAATTAGTGGCACCGTGTTTTCTTCGTTTTTCCCGGTAGTACCCTTTTCAGTGTCTTTTCCAGTGTTTGACTTGGCACCACCACAAAACGCAACTGAACAATCTTTGGAAAGTAGGACCTTATATCGTAGGGGTCATCAAGCCTACCTATATCACGACAACGGAAGCTCTTCATTACAGACAAGACGAATAAAACACGCGATAGTTGACAAAATGCTACTGTATATCAACTGTTTGTATTTCAATACATCAACGATATAATCCTTGTTTTATCCCACCCTTAAACACGGCTCTTTCATTCAGGAGAGCAACAAGAGTTTAAAGGAACTTGCTCTTGCAATACAAATCTCAATTGATAAAAAAACTAATCTTTCAAAGTGAATCCAGCTAAGACAAATATTCAAACCATAGTAAAATGCATTCACTATGAGCTAGTAAAATCTCAATTCCCTTGCCACAGTTCAGTAGCCTCCATTCACCAATGTATTTAGAAAATACACCCCCTGGTTTTTGGGTATGATATATGATACCCAGATCACACAAGCTTCAGATCAGTTCATGTCAATGTATGTTGGGACTACAAGTACAACCAACTGAACTGTGTCCTCGGTGGATGAGCGTATTGTAACACATAGTGACTCTATTACAACGATCATTTCCACTTACGTTACTTGAAAAACAATTTGGGAAGCACATATTTTCCACTTTGAAAATATGAACATTTGGTGAAGGCAAGACATGAATAAAACATCCAAAATGTTTGAAAAACATTTTGGATATTTTAGAAAAAAAATCTAATTTGGAAGTATGAAACTATTTTGAAGTCATGTTTCACAAGAAAAGAATGGAACAAACCATGCATGTGACAGCGAAGTCCGGGCTCTAAGAGCATGAAGAGGGTATTTTAGGATAGTAGGCTATTAAAGATCTCATGTGCTAATGAGATTATAGATTTTAGGTTTTCAACTTCAAAGTTAGATAAAATCAAACAGAAAATCGCCCAACGTATCTCAAGCAAAATTTTGCAAGCTATTGCAGTGGTGGAATTAAAGAGACACTGGTACCTTTGAAAAATAGTGCGCCCTCAAGATTTTTCAAAATTGATTTTGCATGGTTGTAAAGCTTTTTACATTAGCCCTCACCTGAAATGAATTAAGACCAAATCAGCGTCCTTATGGGTAAACAGAACGATTTTTTCAGAGATTTCGAAATATATATTTTTTGTGTAGTAATTAAAAATAGTCATATAGAACTATAGATAGTCACCTAAAATGCTCAATTCCAAAGTTAGAGATGAATCGGATTTTCCGTTTTCATGCAGTAAACATTTATGCACAGTATAACAGTCCCATAGGATACCGTGTATAACAAAAATTCCGGATCCGGAATTTTATAACAAAGTTGTGATTTTCTATATGAAGGACTTCGATTTGAGCTTAGTTATTTCGTACAGTGATTAGTATATGGACAAGCGTTATGTATATGCAAAAAACACAATTTCTTTGAAAAATGAGTGCGCCCTCATCGGGAATTCTCTGAGTCAGCCTTTACTTCAGCAGACGACGGTAATGGCGTTTAGCACAAGAAAACGCACGCCGTATGCATGTTTCCTACGGCATGAACGCTGTTTGACCGGTCTGCACTGTTAAAAAAGTTTCCGTAAATTTACGGAAATTTCTGGCAGCAGTATTTCCAGTCATTTTTAGGGTAAATTTACATAAATTTCTGTCAATTAACGGAAATTTGACAGTAATTTTACAGAAATTTGTCTCATATTATGGAAAAAATGTGTATTTTAACAGAATTTTTCCGTAATTTGAAATTACGGAACCAAAAAAAAAAAAATTCCGGAAATATTGCTGCCAGAAATTTTTGAAATATTTCCGTAAATTAACATTTTTTATGTTTTTTGTTTTTTATTTTCATTGTTTTTGTAAAACAGATTTTCCGTAAATTTACGGAAAATCTGTTTTCTTAATTTACGGAAATTTTTAACAGTGTGTGACCTTTGTGGTTTTAATATCAATGAGTACGAGTCTATGATATTCATATAATATACACATTTGTTGATTAAAGTAATGGAAAACTCAAGTTAAAAGTTAGCCTACAGATTACCTGGATGTCTTTAACCTCTTTTTAACGTTCCTATCTGGTTTTTGTGTATGTTATTCTTCCAATGGCCTAGACTATCATTTGAGAGCAAATTGAAGAAATTTCATATTTTGTGAAAATGTGCCAGTGCCGCTTTAAAGGTGCAACGACAGATTTCACATAACAGGCCCTGTCCCTAAAAAATCCGAAAATTCTGATTTTTGCACTGGTGTAAAGCTTTCGATCAAATATATCCCCATCTGAAAGGACTAAGCTGAGAAATATTTCTTTGGTACAAAAATTGTGAAATTTCTATTTTCCTATAGGAGCAATAGAAAATTCAGCCTATGTTTTATATTGAAATATAAACATATAAACATCACCTTTTGTTTTCACTTTTACGACATTTCTGTACCAAAATACAAGGTAAGTAATCTTTTTAGTGTCTAATCTATATGAAATCACTACATATGATACCTTACATGGATACCTCAAAATCTCTCGTTGCACCTGTAAAGAGACATGAGGAGATTTCCAGGAAGAAGCGCCCCTAATTTTTCTCTAACCCCGGTTTTTTACATATTTGGAATGCTTACCAATGTATTAGATCACACCTTAAGTGAATAAGCCGAATGCACCGTCTTTACGTAATAAGATGATGATTTAGGACTTTCTGTCGTGTACGACAGAAAGTCAGAGCATGGTTTTCTATGGGCAAAACAAGGGTTGCGGTTTTCTTTTGCACCTGCTTGTCCAATAAACCTCGAAACGTTCTCGGTAGGTGGTCTACAACCGATCCAGTGAAATTTGAGAGAAATTCGTATCCTAAAAAAATCTCCTCCTGTCACTTTAAGGGGCAGAGTGCCCACACGGAATTTTTGGGGATTGGGCGGATATTTACTCTTAATCAGCCCTTTTCTCACCATTTTACTCCTGCGAGCGCAACTATTCTGCCACAGATCGAAATTGTTTTTGTTTTTTTGCACTGGCTGTGAACCTGCTCCATCGGAATGAACGAGCTAGCTACGCGCCTATGAGTTTGAATGATTGTCACTGATTCTACGGTAAGGTTGCATGCACAAAAATAATATCCATGTATCCGTTTGTCCTACCTACTAGTAGTATCGCTACGCATGTTGTATGGGATTCGACGAACCGTGTCTCTGACACGAGATTAGGGAGGGCCGTGTTCATTTACCCAAGTTCATGCTGCTGGGAATTTGTGGTTCAACTACGGACCAAGAGACTACCAACGGAGCATGAGCAGACTGTTCTGATCCCTTCAATCAAAGCTGTTTCATAACGATCGTGGTCTTTTACGTAAGTATTGCTATTTAAGTTATAATACACAGATGTCATGTGACACTTAACTGCATGCAAGTCATTAATAATCATTAAAAGTACCCGCAACACATGAACTTTACTATGCAAAACGAAACCAGTATAGTATTTAAGAATGGACTCGACCGTACTGACATTATGGTATACCTGTGTATACGCAATGATAATTATATTGCGCATTAGCGACTAACGGTGGCGGTAAGTTAGTAATTTCATTATTGCATAAATTGGTTTAACAGGCCCAGAATATTGAATAATAATACTATATAAGTAAACATTGTTATCTAGGAGTTAAGTAAGTTAAAGGGGACAAAGCGCGAAGTTTATGGTGTTAAATAACAACCAAACACGCTAACCATAGGTCTATTTATTAATGTGAACCCGCAGCATAGAAACCAAACCAACAATTTCCTGGTCATGACCCCAACTGCAAATTCGCAACTCGCAAGTTCACCCCTGCAAACTAACTTGTGGTCCACACACGGGTTCACTGGTGGATATTAAAACTTCTATTTTGCTAACTGTAGTTCCGGCTATAGTTTGGTAGTAGTATTGGTGGTGTACGTTGGCTACACGTGGTTATGGAATCGTTACAATATTAACTTATTTCATGCCCTTGTTAGCAGCAAACAAGTTTTTTTTTTAGATCTTTACAACAATGTTTCCACCGTTTGATTTGCCTAGAAGTTGGCTTGGTATGTTAATTTCACGTTTCATATCTTTTGAATACTGTCCATATATTCTCAAACCAAGATTTCGTGATCATTGACCTCAATCTATCATTAGAGTTACAATTCCCGTCTTTTCTCATGTATTAGCACACAGCTCACTTCCTTTAATATTCGGGTATAAACGTTTATAATAAAAGTGTGTACCCATTACTTTGTATATCTTTGGTTCATCCATCGAGTCTAGTTTACGTCAGTTTATTCAATGTTGTCCTTATAGACGTTAGGAGAGAAATAGGGGCCTTATTTAAGGAGTTCGTTTTACCCACCCCTACAGAAAAGGGTTTAACACCTTTGGTAGTTCGATGGACCCTCTACATCAATGCAGGTAGGTAGTACTCTCAAATGTGGTACCACTTTTTAAATAGAGGGACAATTAAGTTTACACCAGGGGTTCAAATTTTTAAAAATGGCCCCAATCATGTTGAAATGTATGCCATATTGTCCATTCATCATAAGGATCCAAAAATGTTAGTTTGTACCACCTACGACCATTGGTTTTGGAGTTATAGGGTTTAAAATGACAAAATGGTCAATGTAAAAAAAAGGTCAATTAAATCCTTATGACTAGGACGGACAAACGGAATTACATTTCAACATGATTGAGAGCATTTTTAAATTTGGACCCCTGTGTAAATGTAAATTGGCCCCTGTTGAAAGTCTTACCACCAATTTGAGGAGTACTACCTACCTACCTAGCATTGAGGTAGAGGGTCCATACTAAGTAACAAAGGTTGTCAAAACCTTTTCGTAGGAGGGGGTAAACGATGATGTGTGACCTGGGTCCGAGCTCCTCCTCTATTACATAACTAACACTTTTCAGGCAGTCGATTTTTCACAAAAAAAAATGAAACACCAGCTAGATCGGGGGCCCAATTCTCATTGTTTTGGTCCTGCGCGGGTTACATGAATGATTGGCATGCTACTGGTTGCCGCATCTATTCTTAAAACCAAACTATACACTATATCATATATTTCTTAAGAATTTCTTAACGCTTAGTAAATTGGAAGTCTAACTTCTAGAGTGGAATACGTAAATCTGCTAGACGTGCATCATGAAGAATATGTTTATTATTTTAGTCCTTATATTCAGCGCAATACCTATCTTATCAGTGTTTTACTCATGGGAAATGTTTCATATATAGACAATCCCGACTAATATACAGTTCTGATGCTATCCGCTAGGAAAGCGATAGACACCTTTCGGACCTAACACCTATAGATTATATCTATCGCTCCTCTACCAATCCAGGCTTGATAGCTCAGTTGGTTAGAGTGCCGTGCTAGTAATACGGAAGTCGCCGGTTCGAATCCGGCCACGTGCACATGGGTTTTGTTCAACACTTGTGTGCGCTGGCTATCTCCAGGAAAAGATTAATAAATATTAATCCTTGTCTACCTGGAGAACTAAGTAGTTAAAATTTCAATCCCGACTAAATTAGCCTTATGTACTTGACGAAAGAATACAAGGACTACAAAGTAGTCTATGTTAAGGTGGTATCCCCCACTTTTGGAGGGTCATGATCTTAATGCATGTACATTAAAGTTCTTTACATGTAGTTTGCCATTATTAGATTTAATATATACCTTGGACGTTACTCTTTTCTAAATATGCAAAACAAAGTTAGTCATGTGCCCCGTTGCCATGGCAACAGCGGCCATATTGAATTTGGTAAAATTTGAAGGTAGAGACGGATGGGACATGATTACTCAAAAACTAAATGCTCTATTGCAATGAACTAAAAACTAAATTGCTGTTTAGAGACAGAGCTTGATTCTGTACTAGAATTATAAAAATTGATGACATGGGGGGGTCCCTGAAAGGTCATCAAAATCAAAAATCAATAATTATTGTTTGATGTTACCATGGCAACAAGGTAATGTTCCCAAGGTTCAAGTTATTTAATTCTAGTACAGTTTCAAGCCCTACACCTCAGAAAGTTTCAGTCCCAAATTTGGAGGTTCTACCATTAATACTTTTTGAGTAATTTCATTATCCAAGTGGGGATACACGACAATAAAACATTGTTTTGAGGAAATCGCATTTAAAGTTTTGACCGTTAAAAAATGTCTAATTAATTAACATTAATTATAAGCCAATTAAGTTCATAAAGTTCAAATACATAAAAATGTAGAAGTAGAGTACACTTAGTTAAAAGTATTTCAGCATATTAATGCAATAAATAAAAGAATTATTACAGAAAGAATCAATAATTAATTTTAATTTAACAAAACTAAATACGAAAATATCAACCAAAACAATACAATACAAAAGAATTAAAAATAAAAAATAAGGAAATACTAAAATATTCATGACTTTGCCGCTTACTTTGGAACAAAATAACACAAATTTGTGAACGGAAGTGTCCGATTTTTTATTACCAAATTTGAAGCAAAAAAAAGCAATTGTTCTAAGCTCAATAGTTAAATAAATACAAATTTTGGCCTTGAAAAAACCCTGTACTGGGGGGTCCCACCTTAAACAATATCTAAATGAGCTCTCAAAATTATACTTTTATAAACAACAGATGTACAATACAGATTGTTGTGCATGACTCTAAAGTCGTAAAACTTAAATTCTTACATTACTCTTAAAATAATTTTCAAAAAGTGAAATTTTGATGTTTTTTATAATCTTTATATTTCAGTTATTTTCACTTATTTTGAAAGAAGTTTTCCAACCTTAGCAACTTATTTGTTCATAAACTGCATCACCCTTTTTCTTAATTAAACGGCTGTTCTTATGGCGGTTGTCACGATTGTTGTATCCGAGTGTTTGAATACCAAAGCAATATTGCCTTAATCGCGTTTTTGAGTGTGTTTGAGGTATTCATTACACACATGAATTTCACCGCTAGAATAAAAAGCAGTTTTAATTCTCTCTGCAACTCCTTTAGACAGTTGGAAATCATTCCGTTTTCCAATAAATGGTTTTCCTTTTTTTTTTATAACCACCTTCCTGATAAGTCTATTTTGAATTTAGTATATTCAATAACACCTCGTTTTCCATCATCGGACAACCCGGTATCTAGGCTGGGTCACATTGCCCTGGGCACCATTTCTGTAAAATAAAAATCTGTAAAAATTTGTCCCTATTACGTTAATGATTACCGTTGTCTAACTCATTAAACGAATATTTATCACTTTAACAACAGTGGAAATTACAATGGCCGAATCTACAGATGGTGAAGATGATCCCCATTCACACCGAGTAATGCTATGGTTCCCTCCGTATCGTTGTCAACAATATTTGAGAAAGTCCTCACCGCCGTTGATAGCATCAGGATATATCACGAACCGTACACATGTGCTCATGTCTTTGGCCCAGAAAAGCCCGAAGAGTTTCAGAATCTGGATACCGAAACCGCCCAGCGTCGAGCAAAGTGGTACAAGAAAATTAAAGAAGCTGCTGAGGCGAAAGCAGCAGAGAGAGAAGACAACTGGTTGGATGAGAGTGTCTTTACCTTCCAGTGGGTCAAAGAACAACTTGAAGGACTGCATCCGGGTGCCAAGGTGGTCTTTGCTAAAGATTTAGCTAGAGGAATTCGCGGCAGGTAGGCCAAATATAATTAGACAACTAAAAATCGATTGATGACATATCGTTTGCAATCAGGACAGACTCTGATCACTGAAATAGATCAAGGTAAAGGTTTTCCTGATTTTATAGGGGTCCCATTAAATTATAGACTGTTTAAAATGGTTTACAATAACCAGCTCGGATCTGAAGAACCTTACTTGAATGCTCTTTACATGTGTTCGAAAATTAGCTTTCTTATTCATCTGAACATGTTTTGATTTGGGAATTTTAAAGATACAATAATTCAACAAAACAAGACAAACGAATAAATAACACTTACCATCACTTTACACACACACACACACCACACACACCGGGCATCACTCGTAATTAACATTAAGTAGAGAAAAGAGGAAAGAAAGAGAGAACAGATTCACTGTTCAACCATTATTGTTTTTACAGATACGATAAATTACCGAAGGGGTATCGCCACACATTTCTCATCCGAAATCCCGTTAAAGTGTTCTTGTCACAGAAAAAAGCAATGTCAAAGATGATTACGATTAGCCACGGTATGACACCCGATCAAGCTAAAGATTTCACCATCAACTTGGCAGATGTGCATAAATCTTTTTTTCCACCAAAGTATGATTTCGGAGAGCTTTACGACTTGATACAATACCTTAAGGAACAAGGTGAACCCGATCCTATAATCATTGACGCCGATGACCTTCAAGCCAACCCTTCTTCCATCTTGAGAAAGTATTGTGAAGCAGTGCGTATACCATTCACGGAAAGCTTGCTTAGTTGGGAACCAGGAGATGCAGCCTTGAGAAAGTGGATAACAACTCGTCTTGCGATAGGAGTTGTGGTCGAGAGTTACTACACAACCCTTCTTAGTTCATCTCATTTCATACCTCTGACTGAAATGAAAGCGCCCCCTAAATATGAAGATCTCCCTGGGGACGTGAGGCAATTGGTAGATCTTACGAAAGAGTGGTATGACGAACTTTATGAAATGCGTCTAAAACCTTGAATTGCAGATTGAAAACTTCGTACTAACAGAACTAGCAAATGTGGTATTTTGTGTCGTTGATATGTTCTAATCCCGGGGTTCTAGTGTAAATTTGATCTGTTAGGTATGCATATATATATATATATATATATATATATATATATATATATATTATATATATATATATATATATATATATATATATATATATATATATCACTATATTCTTACATAAATTTAATCTCAGGTAAAGATAGTCAAACTTCGTGTGTCATATCGAATGTCTTTGAACAATTACTGTACATACTAATTAGTGCCTAGACTCCGGCCTAGACTAATTCGTATTCCTTATATTTAATTGTATCATCACGTACACTTAGTTTAAATGTAGTCAGCAAGAAGTCTGGGGTGAAACATTTCTCAAACACTGATACTATCGAGTGCAACGATTCTATTTAAAGATTGTTACTGTGTTTAATAATAATATATAAGGACTACTGATAAATGTGCCTTCATTAAAGTGAAAGGAGATTTTTTTGAGGATACAAATTTCTCTCAAATTTCACTGGATCGGTTGTAGACCACCTACCAAGAACGTTTAGAAGGTTTATTGAAATTGGGGGCGCTTCTTTCTGGAAATCTCCTCATGTCTCTTTAAATATTGACCCTTGAAAGAACTGTACTAAACTACTATTACATACCAAATGCATATATAAACAGTCTACTTCATACTAAAAGTTTCATGAATAGCTTTTGGTCCAAATAATATACAAATACTACATGGTTAGAGGGAAATAGGGCACACTATTTTCCCGAGGTACTGGGTAACGGGCCTATCACCCCGAACCCGAAGGGTGGGGGTGATGATAGCTCCGTAGCTAGTACAAAGGGAAAATAGTGTCTTCCCTATTTCCCGATATAAACCATGTAGTATTTGTTTTATTACACACTGTGACTCTAAGGACGAGGTTGTAGGGAAATATTCCAATCTATTTCCCTTGGGCAATAGCATGCGTGATAGGATCAGCCAATGAAATAGCATGATTTTGGTTATGAATATTCATGGAGTGTAATAATAATAATTAATGCCCCCACACACATTGATAGCAAAATCTGCACTAGAACCCATTCTAGTAGTCCAATATTAAGCCTCTGAAGAAAGTGCGCGTCTGTGTAGTTGACTGTCAAGTTCCTACTGTCTGTCCAATTAACTTAGATGTCCGGTTTTTTATATTTTCCAAAATAAACCTTTTCGGAAAAAAAAATCATGAAAGAAAAGTTGTTATTTATCATTGGACCTAACAAGATAATTGGGTTTCAACTTGAAAACATCATTTCTTGTTTGGATTTTTATTCAATTTTCACTGATTTTTATTGGCAAACGCCAAAACAAACTGGGTCGATGCGAATATTGATTTTTGACTCTGTGAAACTTTGATCATTGTTGATGGCAAATCCATTCGCGAATTAGGGGCGTTTCAAACGCATGTTACGAACAATTACTGATTCGTGGACCCTGCTTTGATTTCAGGTGTTTGCGCATGCATTAATGCATGGGCATATAAGTGCAACGACGTTGAAATACTGATACTTTTAATAGAGGTCCTGTCTGTAATGCCGTCCATTCAAGTTAATGCTGCAAGGAAGTATTAGATAAAGGTCTCCAAACAGACCATTCGCGAATATAATGGTCTAGAGTTGTGTTGAGCTTGCAAGTTTCTGACCATGTCGAGCCGCAGGCGAGACATGTCAGAAACTAGCAAGCGTCGTGCAAAGGAGTAAATGGAATTTTATCCAAATATTCGGCACCATTTTGGATACTCATTAATAATTTTAACGTTAAAAGGGACATATGCCTAACCTTTTTTCTTTAAATAAAACCACCAGATGCCCTTCCTATATTCGCATGTGTACGAGTCTATCACCAAGAGATAATCCAAGGGGTAATCTACCGGAGGTATTCGATCTTTGGGCATTCAGCTGGATGTATTGTATACTCACCTATTGAACACTAAAACCCATAGAGGAAATCTGTGTTTCGGCTTAACTGCCGTCTTTGGGGTCAACAATACACTCACCAAGACAAACGGAATGTGGTCCAGGTGTAAAGCAGCTGACTGTACAGTTCCCAAATTCCTTCACCCTATTCTAATTGAGAGTATACGTTCAGAATACACCATCACTGACACAACAGAATTTATATCATTAAATGAGTGGACTCGTATAAAGATTGCTGTTGATGTGGATTGCTTCTCGGTCTTTAGGCTGAAATTGTGTGCATGTTCTTGTAGACTGCACGCTACCCATTGCACATCATGGGTGGAATTTGTGGGAAGCTTTCCGGCCGTCGCTGAGCACGCTATCTCCTGGTGCTCTGCATCGGTATGCCAAGACCTTCTGGTCATTATTTTCATTTATCAAAGGTCTGATGACCGATCACAATGTCTCTCTATCTTGTGACAGAGTTGGAGCGTCTTAGGGAGCCCAACTCTGTCATTTGGCGATAGATAAGGTCTATTTGGAGTTAACTGGCGATTTTTTGATGATTATGCTATACTTTTTGTCGAATCGCTATTTTTAAAATGCCAATTTGTCATGGGACATTCCCGTTGTGAATTTTCTCACAAAAATAAAAAAATAATGCAGTGTCCCTTCTTTTGTACAAAATTAATTAAGTCCACGATAATTGGTATTCTCTAACATTTAATTATAACTTTGATTCCAGAGTATTAACAGTATTATAAATGTGGAATTAATCTTTATACTGTAATGACCCATTGACATGTCATTCCTATACGGCACAAAGCGACACCATAGCTTATATATTTTGAATACAATCCTGCTTACGACACCCATGCAATAACCGTACGCTGTGGCATTCAGCCTGACGAACTTTTATGTTTGTCTCGCCACCTAACTCTCTTAATTACAGGGAGTTATTGCGATCATGGCAGGTGTCCATAATGCGATTATAATTTAAATAACCCCTTCCCCCAGACAATGGTAGCCGGTGTTTCTACACTAATTCTTATTGTTTGTTTCTTTTGTTATACATGACCATTATTTTTTGCGGAAGTGTCATCTAGCTAGCTAGATGACACTTCCGCAAAAATAATGGTCATGTATAACAAAAGACGGACAATAGATAATGATGACTAAATAACAGTTAGTAGCAATATCAGGAAACAATGTTAGATTTCATTGTTAAGTGGCTTTAAGCTGATGATACACAGCTTTCCTACGAGTTTGATCCTAATTGTGCTCTTAGTAAACTTTCTTGTTCCAATGTAATCAGAAGTAATGAAGCAGCTTCAAGAACGTCCAGTTGCAGTACTTTTTAAACCGGTCACATACATCATTTGTTCACCGTAATGTGTTTATAACGCAAGTGTGAGATTTTGACCACCACTCATGCTCCTGGAGCATATGTTGTGGCAACCGTTCCAGAGCGGAGCTATTCATTATATTGATTGCTGACCACAATAACAGTAACGATTTATTCCGTAAATGTTATCAAGGATTAGAATTGCACATCTGGCACACCAATCCTCGCTGGTCTTGTGATTAGGTAGCTGACCTCATGATAAGAGTGGTTTCGGGTTCGAATCTCGCTACTGCTTCTTTTAAAATATATAACATTTTCATTATTTTTTAGGTTAGAGTGAAAAATTCTAAGTCCAAAAAAGATAAGAAAACTCAATAGCAGCCCTTTGAGGTTAGTGAGGGAGACCTGCTCCTGGATCATGGGTGGTGGTCAAAAATTACCCCGTGCTGTTTATAACATATGTGTGTAAGGCTTTCAAACCGTCATGTGTACTTCATAAGCCCATACACAACCACACACACACACACACACACCCACACACACGATAGGAGATAGGAAACGGCGTTTGTACATTTACTGATAGAAGAATAATTATAAATTAAACATGAGTAAAGAATTGGCCGAAGCGGGATTCGAACCGGTGACCTCTATTACGAGACCAGCGCTCTACGTTGGTTTAATCCCTAGAAGCCGACATCTTTACTCTAAATCAGCAAACAGTATTATTATGTACAGCCGGATCACTATTGATGCAATCTCATAATTTTTTTTAAACTCAAGAACTGGAGATGGGAAACGGCGTTTGTACATTTACTAGATCAGATTTGATGCAAGCTGATAGAAGAACATAATAAATTACAAATTAAACATGAGTAAACCTGTTCTTGAGTTTAATTTTAAAAAATAGGGGATTGCATCAATATTGATCCGGCAGTACATAATACTGTTTGCTGATTTAGGGCTGAATAGCTCAGTTAGAAGAGCCCTGGTCTCGCAATCCAGAGGTCGCCGATTCGAATCCCGTTTCAGCTATTCTTTCTCATGTTTACTTTGGTTTTATATATATAATAGATTTTTTTTCCAAACGAAATGTTTTTTCAAACACTAAAACTTGGTTTTCCGGGTGATAAACCCAAGAGTCTTTCATCAACAAAGTTGGATTTTCCAATTAAGTCTTTGCTTTTTTATTTAAAACTTTTTTTTCAATTCATAAACCAAGATTTTTCTCGTTAGAACTTGGGTTTTAGGCAGAGGGTGTTTTGAATCAATCCCATGATGCATAGCAATGTGCCAATGCCGTACTGTACTAAACACATGTCAGTACTTAGGGGTAAAAAGTGTTCCAAAAGTTTAAAACAAAAAGACATTTCATAATCATCTAAAAAAACCCCTAAGTACTAACGCTTAGTGGGCTAAAATGAGCGTTAAAGTCAGAGGTTTTATGTATTAAGAATAGGGTTTTTATGTGATCACATGATCCTATTGAGGTGAAATTTCCCAAAACTGGTGCATTGTGGGATTGACTCAAAACACCCTCTGGGTTTTAGGTGAAGATATTAAAAAAAAAACTTTTTTGGTGAAAATCTTTGTTTTTCAATCTTAAAAACAAGGTTGTCATGAAAAACTTTGATTTCAATCGAAAAATCAAGAACATCTCGAAATCTGCGCGATAAACCGATTTTAAGTAGCGCGCGATTAGGCCAGATGCTTTAATTGATTTTTATGGTCAGGTGAAAAAATAAATTTTTCCATTGAAACCACTCGATGAGTGCTCATTATTTAATAGTGTATATTGTAATTGTATAATATTATTCTTAATACGGGTTTAATTACATTTGATAATATTATCTCATGCGTGAAGGTACACACTTAGAAAAAAAAGGTACGAAAGAGGTTCTAAACTTGTCCTCTATATGGAACTCTGTAAGGTTCTTCAACGGAACCAAAAATAGTTCTTTAACTGCTATATAGCACATTTTATGGTTCTGTTAGGAACCTTTCTGGGTTCTCAGATTTTTAAGAACCATTTTTTGAGGGTTCCATTCTTGAAGATTCAGAGGACAAAAAAAAGGTTCTAAGCCGTATTTATTTTCTTAGAGTATTAAGTTTTGAGTACACTCACCTGATTTCATATATTAACAGACACAACATACTCATCAAGTTTGTTTGAATGTTGCAACATGGCGCTGATTACACCACGGTGGAGTGCGCATACGTGGGAACTCGCTTGGTTCTTGGATTGTGTTACAAGATACGGCTTTATTCCGTATTGAATACACACTGCTGATTGGTTCCCATGGTTACGTACTCCAGAATTCTCTTAAGCTGCTGTTTCCAAGTTGCATTGTTTTCTGTTCGATTAGTTTGTAATGTCTCTGGCAATTTAATCTACGGGCTACAGGGGCTACGAATCGAGATTAAAATAAACCATTTATTATTATCATATATGGCACTAAATGATCTCATTATTAAAAGTCAATGAAGCACTAATCAAAACATCACTACCATGACTACATTTCTCCCGAAAGCAGACGCCATCGATCATGGCATTCTCAATACTAAACGTGAACGATATTCGTGGCGATGCACTTGAATGGTCCTGCTAAAAACAGGCAATGGTCATGACACCTTCCACATTTAAATGTCTAAACAACTGTGGTGTTCCTCAAGGATCTTACATCAATACCAATACAACTAGCACAATCATTTTTATATTAAAGTCGCAGGGAGACCAAACCAAATATAAACTGAACACAAAAAGAAACTTATGTTGTCAGTTGGACAAACTGCTTGGTCAAATGACAAGTTTTTAAAAAAAAAACGCGTGTTTTTTTGTTTTTTGAAATTTTGGGTTCAATTTTGATGGGCAGGATTTGTAAGATATGCTCTGGTGAAAAAATACCAATTTCTTTTTGTGTTCAGTTATGTTAATGTGTGCTCGACAACTGCTGATGGTGTGAGATGTGCGTTGAAATCAGTGGTTGGTAAATCATGAATGGATGCCAACTAATTTCCTGAAGCTCAATGCAGAGAAAACGGAGATCAATATCTTTGGCTTTAGAACTCAACTAGCCGAATTCAGTTTGTCATCAGTGCACATTGCTGCTGTTAGTAGGTGGGACATGTCCTTCTATGTTGTTGTTTTGTAGTCTCCATGGGGGGGCTAGGGGAAAACCAAGTGTAAATTCATAATAAATTATTAAAATCATATAACCGTCTGTTCCCACAAATAAAACTGGCACATTTTCTTGAAAAAGAATAAAATGTCACTTCAATTTCATTTCCCCAATATCAGTGACTAATGGATACACATAGACTTCAGCAAACAATGGAGTTAAAGATATTCAATCACCGGCCCGGTATGCGGTGTAGAAAAACACTTCAGATTCCCTTTCATCTGGGAGCGCAGGACCATTGTTATATTGTCGTGCAGCTGAATAGATTTCAGCTGTTACCGCTCTCCAATTTAGACTGAGTACTTTTTCAGGACAAAATACTTAACCTCATTCACAAATAAATAAATATTGAGCTTCTATAGTGCGTGTTCAATTAACTTTGGCCATGTTTTTTATCATTTATTCGAAAAGGAAGAAACATGAACAAACATCATGAGAGAATGTTGCTGGCAAGCTTTGACCTAACAACTTTGTGCAGAACCCAAAATCCGTAACTTATTGCTTAACTTCATTTCTATTCAATTTACCGCGTTTTCAGAAGAAAATTTAGTGTCAACGACCTATATTATAATGTACACTGGTTAGTTATTGTGAGAGAGGACGGGTATTTGTCACTCAACCCGAATCGTGGAGGTGGTAACACCTGGCTACAACAATGGCCCCACATACCGGGCCCATTGTAATATCTTTAGCTCATGGTTTGCTGAAGTCTATACATATCCATTGGTGTCATATTGGGAAAAAGAAATTGAGGTGACATTTTATTTATTTTTAAGAAAATGTGCCAGTTTTATGTGCGGGAACAGACAGTTATGTGATTGTAATAATTTATTATGAATTTACACTTGGTTTTCCCTTAGCCCCTCGATGGGGACTACAGAATTTGTTATACAGTTGGTTATTTGGTCCACGTCCCATAGTCTATGTGGATATCCCTGTGCGACTCAACCCTGTCAAGAACCCAGGGATTTAAGTTTGATCTTATATGACCATGAGTGCTCAAGTGGCTAATACTACCAAAGCGGCCAATTTCCAGCTTGTTAACATTGCTCGTGCTCGCAAAATACATTTTTCCACTTGTTAACATCGCTTCGTGCTCGCAAAATGCTATTCCACTGAGTCGACTACATTACGACTTTTCACGGTTAGTTACCTCAGGCTTGGACTAACTACTGTAATAGTCTGCTGGTCGGCCTGAGTGAATCTCTCCTGAAGAGGCTTCAAACATATAAGTAACATCTGCCCGTCTCATCACAAAAAACGCAAATTTTATCCTGTTACCGCTGATCTCACTAACTTTCCATTGGCTGAAACGTATATCAATCAATGTATTGATTTCAAAGTACTGGTTTTCGATTTCAAATCATTGTCACGTTAAGCTGACATGTGGCTTCACGGTTGCGTAGATGGAACGCACACGCCGTGTCTTGGATGGATGTGCACTCTGGTGGCCTTTCCCTCAATACGGAGTGAATTCATCTAAAGCTTTGGAGAGTCTGTCAACAACTGTGGAATCTGCATCTTGTGCTCTGATTCCCGAGATCGTCTGCAGAGATAACCGAAAATTCTACCTAGGTTTATCGTTGGTATAGAGTTGAAACGGAGAGGTGCGAGCACGCTCCTTTGGGCAGTAGTCCATTCTTGAGCCCTCTTCATTGGCTCTTCTTCCTCCGCGCTGGACAAAGAATGATCCTGTTTTGCAAGCAATCCTTCGATGAGCTCAGTCAAGTGATGTCCTTGGTGAGTTCAAGATTTTGTGGAGTAGGTATCTGTGATCATACCGCCAACATTGAAAAAACCAACCCACAAATACATGTGCCGGCGAACCCTCATCACTAAAGCCCTTATGGGTTGGTCTATTTCTGATCCACTTTAAGGCCTCTAGTGGAGAGTACACAGGGGCATATTCTCCTGAAGTCCTGGGTTTGTAGTGTTTTTTTGAAGCTGCAGGAAGAAGCTTCAAGGAGCGCCAATATAGTTCAGGCTTTTCTTTTCTGGCAATTATTCAAGTCGGATATCCCTATTTTTTTTGCAATTTGGAAGTTCATAAATGGGGATGATTCCTATAAACCAGGGAAAGGTTGGCAGGTATGTTGATTAACGTATCATATTAAAATTGCCGATAGGTCAACGAACAACACTTGGTTAACAAACCCTTCTCAAAACCATCTTCGACGTGCTGAGCACAAAGTTGAGTACTTGGCGGTGTGATTTGCCTGGCCCGGAACTTTTCTTGTTTCTGGTATGAGTGTTCGTCTATATCGCATGTTGCAATCGATGGGCATGGAGACATTCAGAGCTTGTGGTAAGATCGCTGAGGAGTGATATTGGTCTATACTCAGGATTAGGGGTTCTTTCCCAGGTTTTGGAAGTGCCATAACATGTGCTTTTCTCCAGATCTTTGGGAAACCCGTGGGAAATAAGGATGATTGTAGAGCTCAAGATGCCACTCCTTTGCTACTATACTTGGTCGATATTTTTCAGCTGCTCATTTAAGATGTTAAACCGCCTGCTTTTCCTGGGGGAATAGCAATACTAGTTTCCAGTTTTGTCCCACTTTTAAAAGGGGTGAGTGAATTCAGGGTCGCCCTACACCACTTCTGGTCTAGTTTAATCTTCTTTGCTTCTTGCTGCATTTGCCATTTTTCCTTCTTGCGTATGAGGCAGCTCTAAATGTGAATTTTGGTGGAGCCGCTCCTGTTTATTGGCTACGCTACATCCTTGCATTGCCATTTAAAAGCATTGGTGGACCCGACTTGGTAGGGTGTAACATTTTGGCTGCGTGAGGTTTGTTATGGCGTCACTCGAGCTTTTGGATGGTAAACTATGCTTTCTTTCTGTTATGGGTCTTATCGGTGTTCAACAAGGTTGCAAGTTTTGATCTTCTCTGGGAGATTCCTCTCCGACCTTTCCTCACCTTTAGCAGTTGTTTTTAGCTTAGAAAGCTACGCTAAACATGGTGGTATACTCTTGAAATTCTTTAGCACCCTTGGGAGGTCTGGTACTTTCCATCCTTCAGCCCATCAGCCTCGGGTATGAATCCCCGGGGCCAGCCTGTCACCATTTGGCAAATCTGTCACAGTTTATAGTGTTTTGGGATGCCATCCTCTTCACGACGGTCTGATCCCACATCAGTCAGTGATCCTTGCGGTCTTTCTAACGTTTTAAAGCGCACGCTAAAATGCACTTTTGTTGTCTCACTGCAGCGTTGACTTGGAAACCGATTGGTCGATGTTGAGTGGGACAGTATCCAGAACATCTTGATACATAAGTTAGAGATGTTTTTGCTAATAGATCAGGGTTGTAACTCTTCTTCCAACGGGCACTATGAATGATAATCGGCAGCTTAGGGTCCCTGAAAGGAGATGTATTATGTTAACCGTCTACCCATTCGTCACAGTTGGTTTCACTGTAAAGCCCATTGAGAATAATGGCTGTTGAAATCACCATGAAGACCAATGATACAATGAGGTTTGGGTGAATTTCCTGAGAGTTGAATTGAAGGGTTGCTTGAAGTCTACTGTGATAGGTTTGTAGACTGCCATAACTATGAGATACCTAGCTCAATGGATGTTGTTGTCAGAGGTTTGCTTCTACACAACAGTGTTCCTGTTTCCACACTTTATTGCCATACTGTCGGTGTGGTCTCCTGATGTCAAGGACCATTCCTGGTATGGTTGGTGAATGATACCCTGTGCCGCTGTTGGTTTCCAGCATATATATGACATCGCACTTGGAGTAACTTACACAAAAACAGCATGATGATACTTTTGCAGTAGAAAATCCTCCGCATTCAAAGAAGCTATAGTCAAGGCAGACCTTCGAAAAGGCCTCTGCTGGCCCCTTGTAATGATATGGAATAATTGATACTTAATGTATGAAAAAAATGTTTTGGTGTAGAGATTATCTTCACTGGTGAGCAGTTACTGGTCCAGAGGAGACCATGTGACGGTTCTTGATCTCCCCCCCCCATGCAAGTGATGAATTAATGCTTTATAAGTCTTACAAATCTGTGGGTGTTACAGATTATTTTAGTTTCAGCCAAATGGCCAAAACGTGATGGAGTCCTGTTTGCCAACCCTTTAATTTCTTTTATTCCATATATTTTTTTTTAGCAATTTTGTCTGAAAGTCCAATGTTGTGTCATAGATATTACACTCTCTAAATAAACAAGGTGGTTCTCTGACTATGTCTCTTACCTCTCGTCGCGATCAGAATGTTTACCACTTGCACATGTGCTACTTCAGAATGCAAAAATACAGAATGCCCCTTTAATCCCCCCCACATAACGTTGACCCAATCTGTGTATACCCATATGTGCTTGGGTCAGTGTTATACTGACCAAGTTTGGCAATTGTAGCATTTGATTTTGTAAACGAAATGATAGTTTTCAAATAATGCCTCCCTAAATCGGTCGCCATGACTTCTCAACCAATTGGAGTGCACTACATGAATGCTTGGACCAAGTGGTGGTTCTGATCAGTATGGCTGCAATTGGCCCAATGCAAAAATAACAGAATGCCCCTTTAATCCACCCCATAACCTTTGACCCAATCTGTGTATACCTCATATGGTGCTTGGGTCAGTGTTTATACTAAGATTGGCGATTGGATCATTTATTTGTAAAACGAATGGATAGTTTTTTAAATATGCCCCCTAAATCGGTCTCCACAGACTTCTCACCCAATTGGAGAGCACCAACATATGAAGTTGGACCAGTGGAGCGTTTCGATCAAGTTTGTCTGCAATTGGCCCAAGAGTTTGGCAGATGACGATAAATTAGGTAGCGTTTCATATAGATCGAAGTCCCATGGATGCAAATGAGGTATTACAATTGATTCCGTCACGCGCTGTATAACGTTGTGCAGTAGCATTACGGAATCAGTGGCAATACTCATTTGCATCCATGGGACGACGATATTAACGTCTAACCATAAATGACCGAACCATCATCTACTACTACACATACAGAATAGTAATTTCTTTATTCTTGCTCTGACATGCAGGGCAAGACAACAAGCGCTTCAGAGCAAGACAAAAATGAGTGATAAGTTCACTCTAAAAGAGTAAAATCTACAAACATTCATTCCCAAAAGAATAAAGGAAACACCAAAATCAAGAACAAATCACTCCAAGATGAAATTTCCCCTCAATAGGAGTGCCCTAAATGATCACCCTCTGTATCCCCCAACATGACTTCATGATCTTCACCCTCAACTCACTAAGAATCTTCTAATACCTTTTTCAGATATCAGTACTTATTTTCTGCAATGATTACTCACTCACTCTGTACCATGTAGTTTATTCTGTTAACAGAATACTTACCCGAATCCGACGGGGAAGCCTCGAAAGTACACCCTCTACGTCGCCGCAATTATACTGGGGGGCATACTGGCCACCAAACCACGTAACACACCGACGCATATTGCCTTTTATGAGCTTAACGAACGAAATAAGAATTTCAAACCTACCTGTTTTCGCAATTTTTTTAACAAACTTATTCATTTCACCGTTTATCTATATGGATTTAAGGAAGGATGCCTGTCCGGGACCTGGCCTAACTGGAATGCCCAGGGCAAGTGTCTTACTGTTGTTGTAAAATTGAAGGTATCTCGCCCACTTTTTCGTGACTGAAGAAAGAACGCTTATGGTTGAATACTTTTAAATTGGTAATAAAAGCCGCGTGAGAAAAATCATTTTTTTCTGACATTCCAACATCCAGCCAAATAAAGTAACAACAGAATGGTGATATATATACGTGTACGTGAAAAATTGAATAGTTCCCAAATACCGATCGTATTTGCTGAAAAACGTGTCATCTTCCGATGCGGGTTGTTGAAGTTTTAGAAAGGACGCTTCCGGTGCTCATGTGATCGATTTTGGAGATCTGAAAACAAAATTAGTCCTCGTTTGTGAGGGAATGCACTTACGGCTTGGACTATCAGTACACGGAAAATGACCGGCTAGTTTACATGTGGTATTTAGACTGAAATGGATACGTGATTATTTTGGGTTTTTACTGTACTGGAATTATGTAACGTGTACGTGACGGGGACTAATTTAACCATGTTTTTAAATGGAATTTGTGAAAACAACAATCGATTAAAGCAACCTAAATGAAAATATTAATAAAAATAAATCGTTCATTCAACTTCATTAGAAGCTTTAGAACTTGGCAGATTCGGTGGTTTTCCCTTTCCCTTTGGGAACAGATGCATATGGTACGGCTACAGACATTCACACATTCTCATGTGGTCATTGAGCAGTTTTACACGCAGTTCGTTTCCATTTTTTTTCGCTATTTGTCGCTACTTTTTATCGCTATTTGTGCACCCAAGAAATTTACATTTTTCCTGAGCTGCCCAATGATATACAAATGGATAACAGTGAACTGTGTTGATTTTGCCGTCAGGAACTGATCAAAATTGTAAGTCGATTCTTTGTGGGTAACCGTACAACTAAACGCGGTGGATAACAGAAATGCAAAGATGCCCCCCACTCTCATGTGCGGATGGTGAGTGGGCCGCCCACGGCGTAGGGGCGAGAATATTCGCCGTCGGATTCGTGTATACTGGATTTAGTGTGAAGTGAAGGGTAATTATGTAATACCAATTACACAAATTAAGTGTTCTTCCTCACTTCTGAATCCTAGCAGTCCCCCCATGTGTTGTGATCACCTGACATTTTTTAAGCACTACTTGTTTGAAACAGTTTTTTTTTGTGATTCCCGTCTTGTGGGGCACATAGCCGCTACACATCGAACTTGATCTTGCCCAACCCCTACCCACCACTTTTCATGACCGTACGACCCCCTGGCCTCCGGGAAAAAGGGCGGACAGACACACGGACATGTGGCCTCTTATAAAGCTTCAGGTTTAACACCTGCCATCACATCAAACTCCTACACAAACCACACGATGCACATAGGGTTGCAAAGGGGTGGAAGTTTCCGGGAATTTTGGACACTTTCCCTAAACTTTCCCGGAATTTTGAAGGGCCGGAATATTGGGAATTTTGCGGGAATTTTTCAATTTGGCATCTTTTAAGTTTTTAAAAAAACAATTTAAAATCGATTTTCATCCACGGCACTCCCCAGGAAATGAAAAACCATGTTAGCTAGGGGCCTTTCTTTCAAGTATGTTCTGTTTGGTGCTAAATATGACATATTGCTACAGGGCCAATTAAAGGTGCAACAAAAGTATTTTGAGGCACGCCAGATTTGAGTCAGATATGTATTTCATATAGCTTATACCAACAGATTCTTACCTTGTATTTGAAATGTCCTTAAGAGAGAAAAAGGTGATTTTGATTTGCTTATATTTCACAATATAAAACTAGGCTGAATTTTTTATCTGCTCCTATACGAAATTCTAAATTTTTCACAATTGTTGTTCCAAAGAAAGTTTCTCAGCTCATCCTTTTCATATGTTTGTGATTGAAAGCTTTGACATCGGGGCAGAAATCAGTACTTTCGTATTTTTCGGGACACATGATATTGAATCTCTCGTTGCACCTTATAATAGGCTTTTAGTTTACTATTGTATTGTTTTCAGATTTTTATCAGATCAAAGTTATTGAGGGTCACTCACAGAAATCTAGCCAAATCATTGAAAGGTCAAATGCACATTCCCAAATTCATTACCACCAAAATATTTTGTAAAATCTTTTTTTTTTTTTTAATTTTTTAGTTTTTTGCTTTTTTGTGTGTATTAGGGAACCTTTGACATTTGCATTTGAACTTTGGCAATTTGATAGTTTTACATTCGGCATTCATTACTCAGGCAAGATACCTAGTCACTTTGAATAGACCTTATTCAGAGTGTACCTACACGATGTAAGCTCTAAACCTTGAAATTAAACTCACTGAAGTAGTATTTTCTAAAATCGGCAGACTATTTTGGACCATTTTAATTTGCAAAACTTGTCTACAGATTTAATGTCATTTGTTCAAGTGATTTAAATTTTCAATTTTTTATATACTGTTATTCATCACAAAGATTTACATTCTACATAACAAGGCTATCCAAAATATTAAAGTGTAAACCTTTTTAATTAGTCTGCTTGTTAAAATAATTAATGCAACTTTTGTAGCCTGTTCAGAGGCATTTGGGTTGATCATACTATTACAAGTCACCCAAATGGGCTACAAATAAAAAAAAAGTGGAAATTTGATTTTCCAAAAAAATCTGAAATTAGCTGGATGGCTGAATTTTCCCACCGAAAATGTTCATGTCGGTTACAGGAAGCAGTCAACACCATTTAGGTGTAAGTTACAGTTGATTTGAAGTTCTCAATCACGGTGTTTTTTTACGAACAACCTACAAGAACCATTGACGGGAATCGAATATAAAATAAAAACTGACTCAAACAGGTTTTTTTTTTGAAATTTTGTGGTTTATCATTTTCTCAGTTTTTGCTTGGTATGTTTCTTCTGAAGCATTTTCAGAGTA